>JAPYXV010004799.1:0-11068 GCA_028533065.1 Trachops cirrhosus
CCAAAACCAGCTCCTCCACACACTCCACCAAAGCCACCACTGCCCCTGGAGCGGCACACAGAGGCACTGCTGAAGCCAGAGCGGCTGGCCCCGGGGACCCTGGCTGAGCTGGCACTGAAGCCACGCTGGCTGCTGCTTTGGATCCTCATGGTGGATTTGCTAGACATGGTTCCTGAAGATGAGAAGGCTGAAGAAGGCGCGAGAGGCTGGAGGGTAGAACTGAGAGGAGCAGATGTGTGTGATGAGTTTCCTGGCACTTTATATATGGTGAAAATGGGCTGGGCTCAATCCTGGAAGGTAGGTGAGCTTGCAGATTGGGACGGGTTGGGCTTTACAAGCAGTGAGATCACATCTGGATTATTAGAAAAGTTATGAAATGTAAAGATTGCATTTCAGCGTTCTATAGTCAGGGAAAATTTTCCTGCCTTCCAGCTTTGACTTGGTCTGAGTACAATAAGGCTATTCTCAATTCACTGAGCTAGGAGTTAGTCACTGTCTCAAACAAACGTTCTTCCCTTAATGCCCGCATATCAGAATGTACTGAGTGTGCTCCTCTCCAAACTGCTCCTTCTCTGTGCTGAGACATTGCAGGTCAATAGTCTGTTGAATATGCCTAATAGAATGATTCCTGTTCCTTTTTGTTGATTATAATGTTAAAAATGACTTTCCTTTAAAGCAAAACTTCACTCAGGTAGATAAGCAGAATCAAAACATGATAGGCCCCTGTGTGTGTATCACCAGCTTTAGAAAAGTTATTATATCATGGCCAGACTCCTTTCTTCCATACTCCCATGCAGTCCCTTACCAGCCCTGAGTTACTCGAGTGCAGATCCCAGAGATCGCATCACTTCTTTATTATATAATTCTATATTTTTGTCTAAATGACAAACTTTAGAAAATATAACCAAAATACCATTTTTGTGTCTTAAATATTTATGTATTCATTAGCATAACACATGTCTATTTAATTTTCAAATAAACCTGTTTTTCGTTATTTCTTTTTTATTGTTTCTTGTTCAAATCAGGATCCTAATAAGCTCTATACCTGTTTTTGTGAGATATGTTTTATAAATCATTTACATTGTTAAATCTTACTTTATTTTTTTTCATTGCTGTTCATTTGTTAAAGAAATCATGTGCTATGTTTTGTGCTGTTTTCTACTCTTTGGATTTTTGTAATTGTGTATTCAAGCATCTGGTTTAATCTGCTACTGTGTCCTTTGTATGTCCTGGAAACTGATAGTTAAAAGTAAAAGCTTAATAAGCTATGTATTTAAACTTTCCAGATGTAGATGTAGATACCATATATTATTACTTACACACTTATTTACATATTTAAAAGTTAAATAAATAATACATGTTCAAGAAACAAAATACATGCTCAAGGTCATCGTCCAGCCACCTCACTCCTATACATGGAAACAAACAGCGTTCCCAGCTCCCCGTGAACCCTCATAGTGACTTCACTTGGATAGGTCTCTGTGCCTTTCCTGGGGCATGTGTAAGGTGCATGCGTGTTTGTATAAATATGTGTACGTATATTGTATATGTATAAATACATGCAACACACACATTCTCTTTTCCAATTGTGTTGTATCTACTTTATCTCTCACATCTGTTTTCTCTTGATTCCTTTTTAATACTTTATGATTGCTTTTCCATAACTGCTTGCTTTTCTCCACCCTTACCCGTTTGTCCCTTATTGCGCACTCAGCAATCTCTGTTTCTCTTTGTGCTACTTTCAGTTTGGCTTTCATTTCTGTTGTGACATTTTTTCCCCTCTGCTTCTTTTCTGAGCTCTACTAGATAATGTTTTCATCTTTTATTGTCTCATTATATTGTCCCTTTGTTCTCTGATGTTATCATGGTATTTATTTTATTGAAACTTAAAGTCAAAATAATATTTTATTGTGACTTTTTCTTTTGAGTGCTTTTAATATGCTTTTTGTTTCCTCTACACTTTTAAAGAAATGTGAAGTATCTTCTGTGGGTCCTGGAACAGTTTCTGACTGGTGCTCATCTTTGAATGTGGTGAGCTACTTCTGGACCTGCCATTTGCAGAAAGTATTCTGGGATGAGTGGCCAAGGCCATACCCAGGCTAATAGGAAGTCTCATTATGACACAGGGCCGGGTGAGTAATTCTTTTAATCATTTATTCAGCCAAATCAACAAAGATCGCTACAGGGTGGCTCTCAGTTCAGTCTTTCTTTGCTTCACCAACAAAATGCTGCCAGTAGGCCTTGACTCTGATTCCTTATTCAACATTGCCTTCACAGTTTCTTGAACTTCATGATATATTTTGTCCTGCCTCCAGCCCACACACCCAGTTCTGACTGTTGCAATAAGAGCTTCTTGGATTTGCACCTGAGGAAGTGCCCTTTACTTTGGCTTAGCAGGAGTTACATGAGTCAACAGTGCCTGGCAACTGGAGGAACCTCAGCATTAGCTTTGATTCTTCCATTGGTGTTCCTTTGTGGTCACCATGTTGCTTTGTTTTAAGTTGTTTGTTTGCCAGAGTGTTCTCTCTGTTTTGCAACGATTGCTTGTCCATTCTCTATTTCTGTGAGAATATTCTTTTTTTTTCTTTTTGGTTGAGGGTGGTGTTAATGTTTATGTTTCTTGTTCTTATTGTTTTTAGGTAATTTCTTAAAAGGGGGAAAATGCTTCCCTTTTCTCTGCTAGGTTATATTCAGAAGTCTTCCACTCACATATTTATATTTAAAATATTGTGTTAACTACAATGTTAATAACTTAACTTAGAAATATTAATTTTCTTTTCCCATGCTTTGTGCAAATAGTTTTACTCAATGCAGACATCATGGGCCTCAGGGCCTCTCTCTTCTCTAGAACCATGTTGGGAATCACCTGAAATTTTTCTACAGGACATTGATCATATTTACCGTCACTAGATATTTAATTTCAAAATATATTAATTCCAAAGTATATTTAATTCCAAAAATATATAATTCCTTTCTATATCTGAATCCTTTACTTCTTTTTTAAATATATTTTATTGATTATGCCATTAGCTGTCCCATTTTTTCCTCCCCTTTATTCCCCTTCACCCTGTACCCTTCCTCTCACCAGCATTCCCCCACTTTAGTTCATGTCCATGGGTCATACATATAAGTTCTTTCGCTTCTTTATTTCCTGTACTATTCTTAACCTATCTATTTGGTACCTACAATTTATGCTTCTTAATCCCTGTACCTTTTCCACCATTCCCCCAGTCCCCCTCCCCACCAGTAACTCTCCATGTGATCTCCATTTCTGTGATTCTGTTCCTGTTCTAGTTGTTTGCTTAGTTTGTTTTAGTTTTTGTTTTTTAGGTCCAGTTGTTGACAGCTGTGAATTTGTTGTCATTTTAATGTTTATAGTTTTGATCTTATTTTTCTTAGATAAGTCCCTTTAACATTTCATACAATAAGGGCTTGGTGATGATGAGCTCCTTTAACTTGACCTTATCTGGGAAGCACTTTGTCTGCCCTTCCATTCTAAATGATAGCTTTGCTGGATAGAGCAATCTTGGATGTAGATCCTTGCCTTTCATAACTTTGAATACTTCTTTCTAGCCCCTTCTTGCCTGTAAGGTCTCTTTTGAGAAATCAGCTGATAGTCTTATGGGAACTCCTGTAGATAACTGCCTCCTTTTCTCTTGCTGCTTTTAAGATTCTCTCCTTTATCTTTAATCTTAGGTGATGTAATTATGATGTGCCTTGGTGTGTGCTTCCTTGGGTCGAACTTCTTTAGGACTCTCTGAGCTTCCTGGACTTGCTGGAAGTCTATTTCCTTTGCCAGATTGGGAAAGTTCTCCTTCATTATTTTTTCAAATAAGTTTTCAATTTCTTGGTCTTCTTCTTCTCCTTCTGGCACCCTTATGATTCAGATGTTGGAACGTTTAAAGTTGTCCCAGAGGTTCCTAAGCCTCTCTTTATTTTTCTAAAATCTTGTTTCTTCATTCTGTTCTGGTTGAATGTTTATTTATTCCTTTTGTTCCAAATTGTTGATTTGAATCCTGGTTTCCTTCCCTTCACTGCTGGTTCTCTGTATATTTTTCTTTATTTCACTTTGCATAGCTTTCACTTTGTCTTCTATTTTGCAACCATACTCAACTATTTCTGTGAGCATCCAGATTACCAGTGTTTTGAACTCTGCATCTGATAGGTTGACTATCTCTTCATCGCTTAGTTCTATTTTTGGAACTTTGATCTGTTCTTTTATTTGGGCCTTTTTTTAAAAAATCTTACTGCACCTGCTATGTAGTAAGGGGCAGAGCCTTAGGTATTCAGCAGGGCTGGGCAACTTACATCACTGCGTTGTGGTGTGTATGTGGGGGAGGGGTCCGAGAGGGAACAATGTCACTTGTTCAGGTCTCCTCTGGCTTTCAGTCACTTATTCTGCTACCCACAAGCAAATTGGGCCTTTCTGATGTTGATTCCCAAGTGGGTGGGCTTGTGCATGTTCTAGGACCCCATGGGCCCCTCCAATGAACTCTCATGTGAGGCTGCGAGTTCCTGCTGCCCCTGCAACCTCTACAGGTTTTTTCAGTCAGAGGTTTTGAGGCTTTATTTCCCTGGGCTGGAACCCCAGGTTGGGTGGTCTGTCTTGCTCCCCAGTTGTTCCTCCCTGTTTATCTGCATGCAAATGTGGTACCACCAGCTTCCACTTCACCCACCTGGTCCTCCAGCCACTGCCTTGCCATGAATCCTCTCTGCTCTAGCTGCCGGTCTCCATCAGTCTGGATGAATATTTCTTCTTTAACTCCTTGGTTGTTGGACTTCCATACAGTTTGATTTTCTGGCAGTTCTGGTTGTTTTTTGTTTTTAAATGTGTTGTCCTTCTTTTGGTTGTGCAAGGAGGCAAAGTGTATCTACCTACACCTCCATCTTAGCCAAAAGTTCTGAATCCTTTACTTCTTTTGCTGAAACATCTTAAAGGAAATCCAGTCATTGGGTCATTTTACTTATAAATATTTCCATGTATATCTAGGTAATAAGGACTTTTTAATCTAAATTTGAGTGTAAATGGGCATTAAGATTTCATTAAGAAAAAACTTGGTCATGATATAATAACTGTTATGCAGGTAGATTAAAAATTGTAGTTAGTGACAACTATGCCCTAAGTCCAATCAGTCTGTAGTCTAACAAAATCAGGTTTATCAACTCTTTATAATTAGGGGAATCACAAACAGGAAGACACAGAGGCAATGTGCCATTCTCATCACATCATATTAAGGGTCACATATTGTCAACATGCCTTGTCACTGATGTTAACCTTAGTCACCTGGCTGAGGAAATGTTTACTTGATTTCTCTACTGTAAAGTTGCTCTTTTATCCCTTCCTTCCTTTTCAAGGAAGTATGCACAGCCCACACTTAGGGGGGAAAAGTTATTTTCCATGTCTTCAAGGTGGGAACACCTGTATAAATAATTTGGAGTTCTTCTGCATGAGAATTTTCTATCATCCCTTATTAATTATTATTCAATCATTTATTCCTATCTGTATGGGCCATGAATATTTATTTTATACTTTGGATTATAACCCAATAATATGTCATCTATCTTTAATTAATTAATTAATGGTTCAGATTGTTCCATTTGGCTATCAGGAGCTCTTTCAGTGGGTTTTTTTATTACTTCCTTACTTTATGGCACTGAAAGATGCTCCTGTATAATCTTATATATTTCCCACCCCATTCCTGGAATCAATAATTTCTCCTTTATTTTTAATAAATTTCTAATGTTATTAGGGTTCTCAAGAGGAATATAAACAATAGAATATATATATATAATAAATCTATATAGAGATATAACATACGTATGTATTTATGATAAGAAATTGGCTCATGTGATTTTTGGAGGTTGGTAAGTCTAACATCTGTAGAACTGACGTCCCAGTTCAAGTTCGAAGGCTGACAGGTTGTTGAAGAACTAGGAAGTGTCAGTGTTCTAGCAGAAGAAGAATTTGGCAAGAAAACTCTCATATTTAGTGGAGGGTCAGCCTTTTTTCCATTTAATTAGGCCTTCAACTGACTGGGTGAGGCCCACCTATATTATAGTGGGCAATCTACTTTACTCAGTCTATCAATTTAGATGTTAATTTCATCTAAATACAGGGTCTGGCAGAAGTAAAACTTGCTTGAATGTGGTTGGTAGGGTACGTGAATGTTTCACATGAGATGGACAGCAAGTTGAACATTACACCTAAAATATCATATGGTATGCTTGAGTGTGATATTGTCATGTTACCGAATTACATGCTTATGATTTTGTAATAAAATATTTTGTGATAACAAGGGCATTATTTCTGCTGGACCCTGTACATCCTCACAGAAATATCCAGAATAATTTTTGACCAAATATATGGGTACCTTGTAGCCCAGCCAAGATGACACATAAAATTACTCATCACACTAATTGTTTTAGAAGCCAAGATCTGAGTGTTAGATGTGCTCATTGCTATTGAGTGTCATTGTTTCTAGGCATCATTAGGTGATAGAGAAAAAAATATGTGTATGTTCTAGCCCCTGTATATGCATGCATCTATAAATATTACTGTATGTAACCATCTGTGTCTATATTAAGCTAAATAAAAATTCATGCTAATGTCACCAACTCTGGTTCATTATCATAAGAATGAATCATTTTAGCCTTCTCCTTTGCTTATCTGTAGCCTCAAATACCAACAGTGATAAAGCTTGTTCCAACAATCTGCCATTCATTTACCGTATTTTTGGACCATAAGACACAACTAGGTTTTAGAGGAGGAAAATAGGAAAAAAATTTTTGAAGCAAAAAATGTGGTAAATATTTAATAACATAATATTTCACCAATGTAAATGTAAACAGAACTCAACAGCAGCATTAACAACCTATTATTTCTCCCAAATTTGGAGGGGGATGCATCTTATAGTCTGAAAAATACTGTACTTAATTTTTCAGAATTATTAAGCCGTATCACCAATGGAAACAACCCTATCAACTAGAGTGCAGTATTTATGTACAGTTCCTTTGTGCCTTTAGTCTTGCAGATTTCACTCATTTCCAAAATTTCTTAGGTCACCTTTTTTTCTCCCCACTCCTTTCAGTGAGGTTGTTCCATACATTTGTAAAAAAAAAAGAGAGAGAGAGAGAGATTCTTTTTCTCACGTTCTGCATTCCATCCTGGGATTTCTTAACCTCAATTTTATTATTATTTTAAACAATTTTCAACATTGAGGTTCACCATGTGCTACAAAACTCTAAGTTTTTACAAATGCATAGTGTCGTGAATTCACCATTACAGTTTCATACAGAAGAGAATCATCACCCTAAAAAATCCCTCTGTGCTTCACCTACTTAACTTTGCGAAGTTCTTTTACCTTTCCAAACACACTTGAGAATCAACTTGAATCTCTAGAACTGACAAAAGAGATTGTTGGAATTTCAACTGATATTGCATTGAATCTTTATGCTAGGTTGGGAAAAATTGATGTTTTAATGATATTGAGTGTTCCAATCCATGAATAGGAATATCTCTTCATGTGTTTACACCTTTGAGTTCTGTCATCAGTCTTTTACAGTTTTTCTCATATAGCTTTTCTGCATATTTTGTTATATTTATGCTTTAGTATTTAATGTTTTGGGGTTATCATGAATGGCATTATTTTTTAGTTTTAATTTTCAGTTGTTCATTGCTGATATATAAGAAATTGATTTTCATGTAGTAATCTTTGTCCTGCTACTTTGCTATACAGTCGTTCTCCACTTATCCACTATTTCATTTTTCACGGTTGCAGTTACCCACAGTCAACCATGGTCCTAAAATATTAAATGAAAAATCCCAGAAATAATCCATAAGTTTTAAATTATAATCTGTTCTGAGCAGGCTGATGAGATATTATGCTGTTCCGCTCTGTCCCACCTGGTATGTGAATCACCCCTTTGTTCAGTGCAGCTACACTAGATATACTACTGGCCCATTATTAGCCATCTCAATTATTAGATCAACTATCAATTAGCTGTCTCAATTATTATATCAACTATCACAATATCACTGTGCTTGTGCTCAAGTAACCCTTATTTTACTTAATAATAGCCTCAAAACCCAAGAGTAGTGATGCTGGCAATTCAGGTATGCCAATGAAGAACCATAAAGTGCTTCCTTTAAGTGAAGAGGTGTATATGCATAGGAATAAACATTATATATATATATATATGTGTACACACACATATATATATATATACACACACACACACATACACACACACACACACACACACACAGTTTGGTACTGTCCACGGTTTCAGGCATCCACTGGAGGTCTTAGATATATCCCATGGATAAGGGGGGACTACAGTATTGGCTTGTTAGTTCTAGGTAGTTTTTGATAAAGTCTTTCAGATTTTCTACAGAGGCTATCATGTCATCTGAGAATAAAGACAGTTTTATTTCTTCATTTCTAATTTGCATAACATTTATTTATTTTTTTCTTATTACTGGACTAGTTATAATATCCAGTACAATGTTGAATAAAAGTGGAGAGAGAGCACATACTTGCCTCATTCTTGATCTGAAAAGGAAAGGGTTCGGCCTCTTACCAGAAAGTTTGATGTTAGCTATAGGGGTTTTTTTGTATGTTCTTTATTAAGATGAGGAAGTTACCCTTTATTCCTTGTTTGCCGAATTTTAAAAAATCATTGATGATGTTGGATTTTGTCACATACCTTTCCTGCATTGATTAATACAATCAGATGATTTTCCTTCTTTAGCTTTTTGCTGTGGTGGATTGCACTGGATGATTTTGAAAGCTGAGCCAGCCTTGCATATTGGGAATAAACTTCCCTTGGTGATGGTGTATACTCCTTTTTATACACTATAGTATTCAGTTGATAATACATATTTTATTGGGCATTTTCATGTCTATGTTCATAAGAGGTATTGGACTGTAGTTTTCCTTTCTTGAAATATCTTTACCTAGTTTTGGTATTAAAGTAATGCTGGCCTCATAAAATGAGTTGGAAAGTGTTCCTTCTGCTTCTGTTTCCTAGAACAGATTGTCAAGAATTGGTACCGTTTATTTTTTAAGTGTTTGGTAGAATTAGCCAATGAAGATATTTGGGCCTGGTGCATATTTTTTGGAAGGTTTATTCAATTCCATTAATAGATATAGGACTATTCTGATTATCTATTTTTCCTTGTGTGAGTTTTGGTAGTTTTGTGTCTTTCAAAGAGTTGGCCCATTTTATATAAGTTATCAAATTTGTCACATAGAGTTGTTTGTAATTTTCCTTTATTATAGTTTTTAATGTCCCTATACCATAGGATTTTAATTTAAATTTATATATTCATATACCATTTTAAGCCTCCTTTTTGTGTATTTCTATACGCTAGATAATTTTTCTTGACTTTTTTTAAACTTTTTGTCATTCCTCATGGGTACATGATAAAAAGTGTGGTGAGCGGGCTCAGGCTTTGGAGGCCAGTCATCACACATGTGCTGAGGGGAGATTCTGGGCAGAAAGTGAAGAGGTACCAAAGTGAGAGGCTCCCCACGTTGCTGTTCCAATGGTTAGAGGTGAACACAGCGAGATTCTGATGCAGCAGGATCCAGAAACGCTCTTCATAAATTAGCTAATTCAAGAAAATTTCTCTCTTGATATGAGAACCTGGGGATTGGAGACATGAAAAAAAAATGGACTGGAAACAGTGACTGGCCCTCGGGAAGCAAAAGCTGACAGACCACTACTGCATTGTATGAGTTTTCTTTCCCCACTACTAGAAGTCAAAGCAGGCCTGGGCATACCTGAGAGGATGTGGGACCACAAGGACTTAACTTCTTTGAGTCTCTGTGACAGGTGTATAGTGTAAGCAGGTGGGGACTTTCATTCTTGTTTTGCCTTTGCACTTCAAGAAATCAATGTCTGAGTTGCATTTCTGAGTCACTGGATCCTTAATTTGACCAGCTCTAGTGTTTACAATTTTTTCCGCTGCAAAGATTATTGAAATTCACATCTATAATATATAGCTTTCTGCATTTGAACTGTCTATTCAGGTACATCTCTAAAAGTATAGTACCAGATCAGGAGTGTGCATATTTAAATTGCTCTTGATATATATGTTGTCAGGCAAATTTATTGGTTATGAAGGCAACTGTAAGTATAAATTAAATGTATTATACTCTTGTTGATGTTCTTTTGCTCTAATTGGACAATAGTATGTTTCTCTGGGCTTGTGGGTGACTACTGGGGCAGGAGCAGGTAGAGGCTGAGATGCCAGATCAGAGAAACTGATCCACTGGTACCTGCTACAGACAGTAAAAACAAACTTAACAATGACATGGGCCAAATCCCTACCACTCCCTGTGACAAACACTGAGATGGAATCTGATCTGGGAAGAACCCTGAACATGAGGATGCTGAACTGCTGTTTATTGAAGTTCTCTAAAGAAAGGAAGTAAAGCACATGGGGATAGAGAGTCTCCTTATCTGTGACAAGGAATTTGTCAGATGAAAAACTCAAAGACCATTGGTGACAAATCAAGGCAATGAGAAACATGCATTGTGTTATACATCTGCTTTATTTAGCAATACAAGTGAGCAAGGAGGAGAGGGCAAAGCAGGGATACAGACTGTACATTATAGAACTCGTCACTTGTGCTTTCAAGACCACTGCAAGGGAGGAGCCCACCCTGGAGAGACAGGGAATTCCTGGGTCGCTGGAAAGCAAGGGGAAGTCACCTTGTTCTAGAGTCGGACCCAAGCAGCTACCTTCTGATGGTGAGCAATGAAGCTCAGATGGAGCAAGTATGGGCAGAGTAAAGTAATAAGGGCACTCAGCAACTTCAGTTCTAACTCAAGGATGGAGAGAAGTAGGTAGTGGGAGAGAAGAAGCAACCAGAAGAGAGGGCCATGCAGCTGGACAGGGGCCCTGAGACAAGGTGGACTGGCCGGCCAAGAGGAGGACTTCAGTGCTTGTAGCTCTTCCTGCTGGAGGATGAGGTGGTGGTGTATCTGACAGTGGAACTGCTGCCACCAACAGAGCTGAGGCCACCCCCCAAGCCTCTGCCACTGCCGGAACTGAAGCCAC
>JAPYXV010000048.1:0-16754 GCA_028533065.1 Trachops cirrhosus
TTTTTTAATTGGATTGTTTGTTTTCCTGGTGTAGAGTTGTGTGAGTTCTTTATATATTTTGGAGATCAAACCCTTGGTCAAGGTATTATTGGCAAATGCATTTTCCAATACAGTTGGTTCCCTTTTCATTTTGCTAATGTTTTCTTTAGCCATTCAGAAGCTTTTTATTTTGATGAAGTCCCATTTGTTTATTCTTTCTTTTATGTCCCTTGCTCTAGGGGACATACTGGTGAAAATATTGCTGTGTGGAATATCTGAGATTTTCCTGTCTATTTTCTCCTCTAGGACTTTTATGGTATCACGACTTGTATTTAAGTCTTTCAGCCATCTTAGTTTATTTTTGTGTATGGTATAAGTTGGTGGTGGACTTTCATTTTTTTACATGTAGCTGTCCAGATCTCCCAACATCATTTGTCAAATAGGCTATTTTTATTCCATTTTATACTTCTGCCCCCTTTGTCAAATATTAATTGACCATAGAGACTTGGGTTTATTTCTGGGCTCTCTGTTCTGTTCCATTGATCTATGTGTCTGTTCTTATGCCAGTACCAGACTGTTTGGACTACCGTGGCCTTGTAATATAGTTTGATTTCAGGTATGGTGATCCCACCTACTTTATTCTTCTTTCTCAAAATTGCTGCAGCTATTCAGGGTCATTTATGGTTCCATATAAATTTTTGAAATGTTGGTTCTATGTCTGTGAAATATGTCATTGGTATTTTAATGGGGATTGAGTTGAATCTATAAATTGCTTTGGGTAGAATGGGCATTTTGACAATGTTAATTCTTCCAATCAATGAACATGGTATATGGTTCCATTTATTTGTGTCTTCCTTAATTTCTTTCTTCAGTGTTGTATAGTTTTCTGAATACAGATCTTCTACCTCCTTGGTTATGTTTATTCCTAGGTACTTTATTTTTCTTGTTGATATAGCAAATGGGATTTTTTTTTCCTGATTTCTGATTCTGGTATTTCATTGTTGTTGTACAAAAATGCCTTTGATTTCTGAACATTGACTTTGTATCCCGCTGTTTTACCAAATTCACTTTTGGTGGAGTCTGTGGGGTCTTCTATGTACACTATCATGTCATCTGCATATAATGACAGTTTTACTTCCTCCTTTCCAATTCGTATGCCTTTTATTTCTTCTTCTTGTCTGATTCCTGTGTCCAGAACTTCTAGTACTATGTTGAATAGAAGTGGTGAAAGCGCATCCTTGTCTTGTTTCTGATCTTAGTGGGAAAGCTTTTAGTTTTTGCCCATTGAGCATGATATTCGCTATAGGTTTTCATATATGGCCTTTATTATGTTGAGGAATGCTCCCTCTATTTCTAGTTTGCTGAGCGTTTTTATCATAAATGGGTGCTGTACCTTATCAAATGCTTTTTCTGCATCTATTGATATGATCATGTGGTTTTTGTCTTTCCTTTTGCTTATGTGATGTATTACATTTATTGATTTGCAAATACTGTACCATCCTTGCATCCCTGGGATGAATCCCACTTGATCATACTGTATGATCTTTTTAATGTATTGCTGGATGCAGTTTACCAATATTTCGTTGAGGATTTTAGCATCTACGTTCATAAGTGATACTGGCCTGTGGTTCTTTCTTTGTTGTGTCTTTATCTGGTTTTGGGATTAGAATGATGCTGGCTTCATGAAGAGAGTTTGGGAGTCTTCCATCTTCTTGAATTTTTTGGAATAGTCTGTGAAGGATGGGGGTTAGCTCTTCTTTAAATGTTCTGTAAAATTCTCCTGTGAAACTGTCCAGTCCAAAGCTTTTGTGTGTCGGGAGTTTTTTGATTACTGCTTTGATTTCATCTGCTGTTATTGATCTATTCAAGCTTTCTACTTCTTCTTCATTGAGTTTTGGAAGATTATATTTTTCTAGGACTTTGTCCATTTCACATAGGTTGTCAAATTTCTTGGCATATAGTTCTTTGTAGCAATTTCTTACAATCCTTCATATTTCTGTGGTGTCAGTTGTAATCTCTCCTATTTTATTTCTGATGGTGTTTATTTAGGTCCTCTCTCCTTTTTCTTTATGAGTTTGCTTAAAGGCTTGTTGATTTTGTTTATCTTTTTAAAAAACCAGCTCCAGAATTTATTGATTCTTAGAATTGTTCTTTTAGTCTCTATGTCATTTAATTCTGCTCTGATCTTGGTTATTTCCTTCCTTCTACTTGCCCTGGGCTGTCCTTGTTGTTGTCTCTCTAGTTCTTGTAGATGTAGGGTTGGGTTGTTTATTTGAAATGTTTATATCCCTTTCAGTTAGGCGTGTATTGCTATGAACTTCCCTCTCAGGACTGCCTTTACTATGACCCATAAGTTTTGGACTGTTGTGAGTTCATTTTCATTTGTTTCTAGAAACTTTTTATCTCTTCCTTGATCTCATTCTTGACCCATTCATTGTTTAATAGCATGCTATTCAGTCTCCATGAGTTTGAGTGTTTGGGGATTTTTCCTTGAGGTTGGTTTCTATTTTCAGTTCCTTGTGGTCTCAGAAGATGCTAGATATGATTCCAATTTTCTTGAATTTGTTGAGGCTTGTTTTGCGTCCTATCATGTGGTCTATCTTTGAAAATGTTTCATGTGCATTTGAAAAGGATGTGTATTTTGTTCCATTGGGATGAAAGGTTATATATATATATATATATATATATATATATATATATATATATATATATCACCTTATATATATATGTAACTGATATATATATATATCAGTTATTTGATCTAGGACATTATTCAATGCCTCAATATCCTAGTTGATATTTTGTTTGGAAGATCTATCCATTTTTGACACTGGGGTGTTAAAATCCCCTAGTATAAGTGTGTTGCTGTCTATATCTTTTGAAGACCTCCAAAATTTTCCATATGTAGTTGGGTACTTCTATGTTGGATGCATATATGTTTATAATGTTTATGTCTTCTTGATGGATTCTTCCCTTGAGTATTATGAAGTGTCCTTCTGGGTCTCTTTTTATGGCCTTTTCTTTGAAGTCTATTTTGTCAGATATAAGTATTGCTACCCTGGCTTCTTCTTCCTGTCCATTTGTTTGGATTTTTTTTTCTAGCCCTTCACTTTCAGTCTGTGTAGGTCTTTTGTTCTGAGGTGGGTCTGTTGTAGGCAGTATATGTGTGGGTCATGTTCTCATCCATTCAGCTACCCTGTTCCTTTTGATTGGGGTATTTAATCCATTTACATTTAAAGATATTATTGATAGGTACTTATTCATTGCCATTTTACTCCCTTTGTACCTTTGTTCCTTTCTCTCTCAGTTTTTCTTCCTCTTCTTTTTTTAGATATTTAATTATTTTCTATTTTTTAATTATTTTACTGTTGTTCAATTACAGTTGTCTGCATTTTCCCCACACCACTCCCCCCCACTCCAGCCAAACCCACCTCCATCACTTGCTTCCACTCCCCACCTTGGTTTTGTCCATGTGTCCTTTATAGTAGTTCCTGAAAACCCTTCCCCCCATTATCACCTCCCACCTCCCCTCTGGTTACTCTCAGATTGATCTTAATTTCAATGTCTCTGGTTATATTTTGCTTGGTTTTTTTTTTCCTTTTGTTGATTATGTTCCAGTTAAAGGTGAGATCATATGGTATTTGTCTTTCACCGCCTGGCTTATTTCACTTAGCATAATGCTTTCCAGTTCCACCCATGCTGTCCCAAAGGGTAGGAGCTCCTTATTTCTCTCTGCTGTGCAGTATTCCATTGTGTAAATTTACCATAGTTGTTTGATCCACTCATTTACTGATGGGCACTTAGGTTGTTCATAGCAGCACAATTCACAGTAGCTAAGTGCTGGAAGCAACCTAAGTGCCCATCAGTAAATGAGTGGATAATCCTCTTCTTAAAGAAGTCCCTTTAGCACGTCTTGCAGAGCAGGGTTGCAGGACATGTATTCTTTGAGCCTTCTTTTGTCTAGGAAACTCTGTATTTTGCCTTCCATTTTAATTGAGAGCATTGCTGGACAGAGTAGTCTCAGTTGCAGACCTTTGCTTTTCATTACTTGGAATATTCCTTGCCAATCCCTTCTGGCTGGCAGCACTTCCATTGAGAAGTGAGCTGCTAATCTTATTGGGGCACCCTTGCATGCTACTTCCTATTTCTCCCTTGCTGCCTTTGAGATTCTCTCTTTGTCTTTAAATTTTGCCATTTCAGTTATGATGTGTCTTGCAGTGGGCCTCTTTGGGTTCCTCTTGATTGGGACCCTCTCTGCTTCCTGAACTTGTGTGGCATTTTCTCTCATCAAATTAGGGAAGTTTTCCATCATTATTTTTTCAAACAGTGTGGCAGACTCCGGTCAGCAGAGTACACCTGTTGTGACTGAGAGAATAAATGCACAGGCAACAGCAATCCTGTGGAGAAAAAGGGAACAGCATGGCTACTCTCTCAAGGGGAGAGTGCCTCTGAGTGCCTTGACCACTCTGGCAAGAGGAGAGCACACCGACCCTTGCCTAGACAGGCTTTATTGTTTTCCTCAGGTTTTACATCAAAGAAGGATTTATTATCTATTACATAGAATAATATTGTCTACATTTTATGTACAATCAAGAAAATAAAAATAACATATGCAGAAAGGAAAGGCGGCAAGCTGATTAGTTCTGTCCTTGGGGAAATTCACACAGGTTTTGGAAATTACTTTGAAGATAGACAATACACATGTGTTGTTTTAGACCAGGGTGATGGGAGTTTTAGCAAGAGCAAGCCATAACAGTCTGTATGCATTTTCTAGGTCTGATTCCCATGGGAAAACTCAGCTTGAAGGTCTGGCTCCTGCCCGCCACGTCGCTTCTGTAGGTTTTCCATCAGAGCTGAGTCACGTTTGCCAGACTGAAACAAACTGGTCCCCTACAAAACAGGTTTCTATCCCTTGCTCTTCTTCTTCTCCTCCTTCTGGTATCCCTATTATACAGATATTATTCCATTTCATGTTGTCCTGCATTTCCCTTAACCCCCCTTCATTCCTTTTTAGTCTTTTTTCCTTTTCTTGCTCTTTTTGGGAGTTTTTTCTACTTTGTCCTCCAGCTCACTAATTCAATCCTCTGCTTCATCAAGCCTGCTTTTGATTCCTTCTACTGTGTTCTTTAATTCAGAAATTGTATTCTTCATTTCCTCTTGGGCTTTGTTGATTGTTTCTATGTCCTTTTTTCTGCTGATACTGTTTGCAGTAAGTTCCTCATAATTTCCCTGTAGTTTTTGATAATTCATACTGAGTTCATGAAGCTTCCTTATAGCCATTGTTTTGAACTCAGTATCTAGTAGTTGACTTGCCTTTATTTCATTTACCATTCTTTCTGAGGATTCCTCCTTTCTTTTCCATTGGTGGTTATTTCTTTGTCTTCCCACTGTTTGTGGGACTCTTCTTTTTTGCTTCTGTTTCTTAAATTGATCTGTTTTGACTTTCTGAATTTGTGGTGTGAAATTCTATGGTGGAAGGTCTGTGAGATTCAGTGATGCAGTCTCCTTGATCACCTGAACTTGATGTTCTTGGGATGTCTTTTATGCCTTTTATGCTAGTTTTCTGGATGTAATTGGGTTTTGATTGTTATTGGGTCATTCTTTCATGGGTCCTTCCCTGCCACTGGTTGAGTGAGGGTCACTCTGCCCACCACATCTTGTGTGCTGTTGTGCAGACACTGCCTGAACAAAATCACAGAGCTCAGGAAACAAACCCACCCCCTCAAATATAGCTCCCCCCATAATCCCACTATCAACAGCTAATGAACCAGTATTAATAAGGGTGTAACAAGATTAAGACTATTATAAGAAAGGAGAGAAATAAACTATAGTATAATATCTAGTAACTTAATATGCACAAACTTGATGCATACAAAATCAATGTTAATAAGCTATGCAGAAAAGAAAATATCACAAATTATGAAGAAGACCACAGTGGCTTTCATCTTGGTAGCCTCTTGTATTAATCAGTTTTTTTCTTTCTGGATCTGCCTGTGGTGATGTCAGATATTGACCCTGTCTGACCTTAGGCAGCCTGTTGGATACTTCCAGAGATCCGCTGTCACTAGCTGTCTCCTTCAATTGTTAATCTGGTCACTCCGTATTCAGCAGTCAGGTTTGAGCACTGTAGGGTGGCACCAAATCCCTCCTGTGGTGGGGGCTGTTGTTTCCCCTCAGGCTGTTGCTGCTCAGAGGGGAGTGGTCTGCCTGAGCTGGATGGTTGCTGTGTATGGGTGTTGATTCAGCACTGGATCCCTGTGGCTACTCTCTCAGTCCTCTCCTCAAAGCCTCCATCCCCAGCCTCTCCTCAAGTCTCTCTAGTCCATTATGCCCCACTTTTGCCAGGGATCTACTGTCTCTAGCTATCTCCTTCCATTGTTCATCTGGTTACTAGGATGCAGCAGTCAGACTTAAGCACCAAATGGCCTGGGCAGAGACCCTCCTGGGGTCGGAGCTATTGTTCCCCCTAAGGATACTGGCACTCAGAGGGGAGTAGTCTGCCTGAGCACAAAGGCTGTTTCCATCTGGGGGATGACTCAGCATCAGGATACCTGGGGCTACTCTATCAGTTCTCTCCCCAAGGCTTCCATCCTAGTCTCTCCTCAGGCAGCTCCAGCCCACTCTGCCCCTGCCTTTGCCAGATCCCAGGGTAAGTGGCTGCAAGTGAAATTTTTTTGCTGACCCTTTAAATGGCCTTTGCATCTCCAACTGTCTGTCTCTGGCAAAGAGCAACCCTGCCACTTTTCGCTGCTGGTTGTTATCTGTGTACTTTTTGTGGTCTGGTGTTCTAGGCTGGGAATCCTAGCTTAGGGTTTAGAACCCAATTTTCTTCAGAGTGATCCAACCAGCCACTTAATTATCCCACTGGTGCTGCCACCTGTGGGCACCCAGCCAGCCCTCTCAAGTCTCTACTGCACTCCTTACCAGACAGGTTGTGCCAAACAAAGCTTGTTCTGTATGTCTGAAGTTATATGCTTCTCTTTGGCTATTGCTCAGTTCTTTGTTCCAGGTGTTTTCTTCACAATTGAGTTGTAACTCCAGATTGGTCCTAGTAGGATGTCAGTGTGACTTCCATTCACTCCTCTGCCATCTTCTTCTTGGTACTGGATTGTTAAGAGGTGCAGGGGACAGTGCATGACCATAGAGACCTGTCAGTCTAACTAGGGGGTGAACCCAACCAAACCTTATGAATCTTTAGGAAGTTGACTGGTTCTCTTGAATAAACATCTGCTGTATCACAAATCCAAGCTAATATAATTCCAGGGAAACAAAGAAGCACACTCTCTCCTTTCTCTCTCTCTCTTGTTTGTTACATGTACTCACCAGGTGCACTTGTGTGTCCTCTCTCCATAGCCATGTGGCCATAGCAGCCATCTGGCCCATGGCTGTGGGGGCTGCAAGGGCAGGCTCCAGGCAAACCCCAAATACTGCAGCACAGCAATGGACTGCAGCTGGAAATACATGCCAAGCTAGCCAGATGCTGAACTGGACTGTCCTTTTGTATGGAACAAAAACTCTAGTCACTGGCTCTTGTCTTAGCCTTGCTGAAAATAAGATTGGACTTTTTTCATGGCAGGACAGATGGAGATAAGACATTGGGAAGTCAGGGATATTGAGAGGTCAGGATTTACACCATCCATAAAGCTCACCATGGAGCCCCATCCATGTGGGTCTCAGGAAACTCTTTTCCTCACGATATGCAAGAACTCGTTTTCCACTGAAAACACAGTGAGGAGTCAAGTGCAGTCATCCAGGCAACAGATGAGGGTGATCAGACCAGCCTGAGAAGAAGGGGTCAGTTTCTGCTTGTTTTTATGAGCAATGAGTCCAGAGGATTTGTTGAAGGATTGGATGTGGGAGTGTGAGAGAAAGAGAGAAGGTGGGAAAACACAAATAGGTCCAAGAAAACTGAAGAAGCACATTAAGGTCAGAATTTTGCTGGGATCAAGGATCTTAATGTATGTTGAAGTGCCTTTTAGATATTAGTTGTCAAGTAAATAGTTGGACATGATGATCAACATGTCTCTTATCCACTGACATGTTCCCAGGACCCCAGTCAGTGCCTATAGGTATGTGGTAGAAGTCCATTAAACATCCAGAACAAACAAGTAAATAAATGATGTAAAATCAGAACATCTCCTGGACACACATACACAATACTTCTTATTGACTAAGAAAGTATGCTAAGCAAAATAAGCCAGGCAGTGAAAGACAAATACCATATGATCTCGCCTTTAACAGGAACCTAAACAACAAAACAAAGAAACAAGTAAAAGACACTGAAATAGAGGACAGGTTGTCAGTGCCCAGAGGGGAGAGGGGAGGGAATTTCAGGGAAGAAGGGAAGGGTTTACAGGAACAAATATAGAGGACACATGGACAAAACTAGGGGGGTTGGAAATGGGAGGGAGAAGGGGAGGGATGGGTGGGCGGGCTGGAATGGGAATAAAGGATAGAAACTGTACTGAATAAACTAAAATAAAAATAAAAATTTAGAAAAAAAAGAAAGTACAGAGATGCCACAACATTACCATGATTGCATGGGCCCTTATACATTCACTTGTTTTTGTGAGTCTCTTCAGGATCTTTTAGGAGCATATGTTCTGTAAGCATTCTTGGAACTGAAGTAAGTTAAACATGAAAGCCCTTGGGTGATATTGAAACAGAGCAGGCACCCTTCTGGGAGAACCACACCCCCAGTTCCTCAACAATAGTGGCATAACTGGAGTCCTTTAGGAAGGCAACAAGCTCAACAAATACTAATTAAAATCAGGGATATGTAAAAATACAACAAAAGCACTGATTAAACAGTAAGTAATTGTAGTATAACACAAATTCAGATGAGTCAGGTTTACAGGACTCCTAGTTCTTCCTGAACAGCTGTGGGAAATATCACACCATACTCGTCGAGTTGCTTTCCAGGAACTAAGTCCTTCATCAGTGGGAAGCTGTGGACAGCAAAGCACGGCATTTTTTTATTAGCACATTCAAATGTATCTGTTTTTCTGTATAAGAAGTTAATAGTTGATACATTTAGATGAATAGAACAATGCTGCAGTATTTTTATCTGGTTTGGTAATGATTTAGGTACTCAAGGACTTTAATTAAACGACTTGGTGTAGTAGAACTGAGCTTTCAGTGAAACTTGTTAAACCAGCCTCAGAGCCCTGGCTCTGCTGTGAAGGGAAACAGAGATGCCATCCCAGGTTTGCCCTTTAGGGTATTGCTTCTAATTTCACTATGGGAAAACAAAAAGCAAAGAAATAAACCCCCTTGACCTCCCCCTTATCTGCCTAGAAAGAATTCAGAGGGAGGACCTCCACCTCCAGGAGGAACATTTACGGGAAGATGCTGAGCAAAGATTTATTTACCAAACATTTGCTTTGGTGTCTCCATGCGAATAGCTTTCCTGCCTTTTGAAATCTCAAACCACAACCCTTTTTTCTTCTTAGCTTCAGAACAGCAGTAAGACCCAATACTTTTTTGGGTCTTTATCCTAATCACCTCAGAATATTTCTTTGTATAAAAAACTTTGCATGTTGTCTCCTTTTGATCCATCTATGTTTATTTGATTATTAGCTCAGGTAGAGGAATTTAAAATGAAAAGAAAAACAATGTCATTTGCTTTTGTAGCTGGCTGTTGCGATTTCTAATTGAAGAGTTAATGGGGGAAAATATCTAACAGGTATGACAGGAAAGAATGCAGATGTGACCCAGAGTCTGAAACCTTGTCAGCAAAACAGGTTGCATGGGCTATATAGCTAAAGATTAAGGACATAGCCCACTAAGCACAAGATGGATAGATTTGCTTCCTGCTCTTAAGGTTATGTCGCCAACACAATCCCAAAAGGGATTGCAGAATTTTGGGTTGACTGCAAGGAGGAAGACCTCTGGGTCCCAATAACCAAAGACCCTGGACAGTTTGACGCCAGGTTATAAATAAATCAGATTAAGAAGATCATGGAAGCTTACATCATAATTGATAAATCCTCACAGCCCACAACCCTGAAACCTCTAATTATGATTTTTTTATCTTTTTCTCCTTAAAAGACCCTAAATGTAAGCCACTGGGGAGTTCACATTATTGAGCACTACCTTCCGATTCTGCTTTCACCGGGATCTTCAAAATGTCTACCTTCTTTCTTTTCACTGCAACCTGGTGCCAAGTTTTTGGCTGTCTAGGCATAAGATGAATGGACCTCAATTCAGGGTGGACAACAATATGTATAGATCTAGAGGTCTATCCCTTCACTGCTCCTACTATTTTTGGACAGGGGACCTGACCCTCGGTAGGTCTCACTATAGCCAGCAGATTGTGTGTGGGTTCTTGACTTAATGTAGGAAAGATTTACAACATGAGTCCAGGTGAATTTCTGGGTACATTTATTAAAGCTGGAGACAGTGAAACAAAAAAATGGCTAATCATAGAAGGAGCAAGAATTCATCCCAAGCTGGGCCTAGGAGTCAGAAGAAAGGGGGCCTTAAGGACAGGATCAAGTAATTAGCCTGGGATAAGCTGCTGCTGTTCATTGCTGTCCTGGTTGCAAGTCTCATGAGTTCCCTTACAGGTAGGAGATGTACACCTGTGGGGGAAGAAAAGGGGGAAGAAGTTGGGGAAGGGAATGGCATGAGTATGTTCCTCAGAATGAGAGCATGCAATGGGCCCTTTGTCTTGAGGGTTTTGCCTCTCTTTTGCAGGCAGGAATCTTAGTGGGGTTCATGAGGAAGGGTTTCAGCAGAATATTCATCAATTTTCCAGATGTGTTATTTCAGGGTCATGGTCTTCACTGATTGGTCAGTGCTAGGGCAAAAGGTCATCAGTAATTGCAGGTGGTCATGGCCTCGCCCATCTGGTTTTGTTGTTTTTCTGGGCCTGGAGGTGAAATACAACTAAGGCCTAGATATTACCTCTAGGGAGGTGACCTTCTGCATCTGGCTGTAAATTGACCCCCACTGAGGGGGTCAACAAGACTTTGTCTCAGTTTTTATTCCACTTGTCCTGGCTTACTGGCCTGTCTCATTCCCCTCTCAGAGATTTCCATTCCTAAAATCTTTAAGGAGTGATGAGGGAGGAGGGAATGTCTTCAGAAACTGCATCCTGCTGACTAGGGTCATGGTCCCTGCCTGTGTAGGGTGTGGAAGTCTCTCTCTGATTTAAGGCACACAAGGGAATGGCATCTGAGACTGGAACAGAGAGACTGTTTCCAAAGTAGGGATGGGTCAAAATCTCTGAAGCATCATTATCTTGATATGCAATTGTTGCATTCCAGAGGTGACACATTTATAAGAGTGTTAAAAAACCATGACCTAAAAATGAGAAGGAGAATTATAGTAACTGAAAGTCTGAGGAAATTTAAGAAGCAGGCAACAGAAGAAGGGACAGTGTCCCAGATTAAGTAGGTAGAGGGGCTTCCCTGGACAAAGGTGTTTCACCTGTCTGAAGTCCTTTTCTTTATTATATTTAATTTAAATTTGGATAGGGGGTATTTTCTAAGATTCTTTTTTGGAGAAGATTTTTTTTCTACTGAAAGTTTTGGGCAGGAAAGAGGAAGCACTTCCAAGCTGGCAGAACTTTGATTTCCTGCCCTTTTAAATAACAACACTTTATATTTCAGAAGTGAAGTTGATAGATTGCTCCACATCTCATCGACTCAATATGTAGTCCTGAAAATAAGTCTGTTCAGTTAACTTGTTGAGTCTTACTTCAGGAGGTGGTGATGTAGATTGGCTTCCAAAGGGAAACCTATATGGTTTAAACAAGCAATCAGGTAAATGAGGGGCCTGTCCGTGAACACACACACACAAATTGAAGGTCAGTGACATGAGCAAATTATAAAGTAGTTTCTGAGTTTGCAAGGATGTCAGTTGAGAAGATTTTTAGATCTAAGTTGTAATATTTTTTTTCAGAAATGAAAGCAAGCAGTGATGTTCTGATAGATCTTCTTTACTGTAGTTTAAATGTTTCTGGTGATGATGTTAGGGGTTTAGGTAAATTTTGTATGGCTTCTCAGCCATTTTTAATATTCCAAGTCAAAGGAAGGGAGAAAAGTGAATATTAGTTTAGGAAAAAATTAGAAAAATTCAGCATTCAATTCAGTTTGTAGGTAAAAAATAAAACGAACTATATAGTCTAATATCTAAAATTGTGTATTATAGGTTTTACAGAAATAGAATTTTTCTAAATCAACCTTATTTTTATTAAAGATAGCCAAATGTTTGTTTGTTTTGTTGATTAGGTTCTTGTTAAAGGTGAGATCATATAATATTTGTCTTTCACCGCCTGGCTTATTTCACTTAGCATAATGCTTTCCAGTTCCATCCATGCTGTCGCAAAGGGTAGGAGCTCCTTCTTTCTTTCTGCTGCATAGAATTCCATTGTGTATTGGGAAGATGGCAGTGTGGTAGGAGGGAGCACATTCCACTTTCCCCTACACACAGGAGAAAAACCTAGCTGATCTATGGAGGAACAGAGCAAACAGCCAACAGTATCACAACATATATGAAAATAGGAGATCAAAAATTGTAGCGGACATTGAAAGACCAGACAGTAAGGAAACTACTTCAGGATAATAACGGCCCAGGGATCAGCTCTGGGACCAGGGAGGTTGCAGCCCCAGCCCCGGAGCTCTGGGGTCTGCCTCAGGGCTCTCAGTGGAGAGCTGGGTCAACCGCTCCCTCCCTGGCCAAACAAGAACTGAGCATCACTGATCTGCAGGACCACTGAGTGGCCCAGCCTGTGCGACCAAGGACAGCAGGGCCTTGTGCGGGCACCCCAACCCAGAGAGAGTGCGATTTGGTGGAACGCCCAGTGCCCACAGCCATGAGCACGGAAAAGGCACAGGCGTTCTGCAGGATCCCCGATACCCAGGCCATGAATTCAGGGGAAGTGCAAGCCCCTCGGAATCCACAGAGTGCACACCCTTGAACCCAAGAAAGGCGCGAGCACTCTGCAGTGAGCTTTGGAGAGAGTGCTCAAGAGCACCCAGACCCCACACCCAGAGGAGAGGTGCCAGACTGGCTCTGGGGAGATCGCGGCCCAGCTGGTGCAACCACGGACGACCGGGTCTTGCGCCGGCACCCCAACCTGGAGAGAATATGATTTGGTGGAAGTCCCAGTGCACACAGCCATTAGCACGGAAAAGGCGTGGGCATTCTGTGGGATCCCCGGTGCCCAGGCCGTGCAATCAGGGGGATCTGCGTGCCCCTCAGGATCCACAGAGTTCACACCCATGAACCTGGAAAAGGCACGGCGCTCTGCAGTAGGCTCCAGAGAGAGTGTTTGGGAGCGCGCAGATCCAGTACCCAGGGCCCTTCCAGGGACGATGGACCTGCTCTCCACACACAGCTAGACCTGGGGACAGTGCGCCAGAGGCTGACTGAGCTCTGAACAGGAAGGGAAAAAAGCCAAAGCATTTGCCCCTAAGTCTGCTGCAGCCAACAAAACCAGGAAAACTGGTTTGGCCAGTTTGAAACCAACAAAAGGGTTTTTTTTCTTTTCTTTTCTTTTCTTTCTTTCTTTTTTTTTTTTTTTTGCTTGATTTTTTTTATTTTTTATTTTTTATTAACTTTTTATTTTTTAATTCTTATTATTTTTATATTGATCAATTCCTTATGCTTCTACTTCTTTCATTCTAGTGTTGATCCTACTCCTCCCTTTCATTCCAAATTTATAATCTTCTTCCTTCCATCTTCTGCTTTTTTCCTTCTTTTTTTTTGAAACTGCAAGTAATAGCATATCTGTATTATCATTGTTTCATTATTCTTATACTTTTTATTGTAATAGTATTTTGGTACAGTCTTCTTTGCTTGGCTGGTTATATTGTATCATTTGATAGGTTTCCCCCTGTTATCTCATTCACAATGTATAGCTAATTTACTGTCCTTCATTTGTGTTCCATTAGTACACTTCTCAAGGCTCTATACTCCCTATTCTTGTTACCTAGATCTCTTAGATTCTGTCATATGATTGTTGCTCTAATATTACTGTAAATAATAGCTATTTCATACAATTGTAAATACTACGTAACATCCCTCCCAGACCTTAGACCAGTTCTCAGTTTCCTGAATTCTATTACTGTAGTGGTTAACTCTATTCTCTCACACACTACACCTATTTACTACTCTTTACTCTCGCCCTACCTCAGAATCTGACCTCCCACAACCTCACTGTTTTCTAGATCCAACTCACAATCCTTTCCTTCCCAGCAAGAGTCTTATCTTCTTTACATCCTTTCTAAAAAGTGGCTAGTGGGGTGGAAAATCACAGTTAACATTATACACAGCCAAAGGATCTCCTATCTCTTCTCTACTTCCTGCTACTATAAATATCATAGAATACTCTCTTGCTGTCTTAAACCATTTTGCCTTACCCCTCCAACTCATTGTAAAAAAGAGTAGGGGGAAGCTGTGAACACCTGGATATCAGAAGGAGATTGTACCACTGAATCTCACAGGTACTCTACCACAGAACTTCACACCATAAACCCAGGGAACCAGAACAGATCAATTTCAGAAGCTGAGGCTAGCAAGAAGAGTCTCACAAACAATGAGAAGACAAAGAAAGAATCCCCAAATGAAGGGAAAGGAGGAAGCCTCAGAAAGAATGCTAAATGAAATAGAGGCAACTCAACTATCAGATTCTGAGTTCAAAGCAATGATTATCAGGAAGTTCCACGAACTCTCAATGAGTTTCCAGAAACTACAGGGAACCTACAATGAGCTCACTGCAAACTACATCAACATGAAAAAGGAAATAGAAACTATCAACAAGGGCCAAGAGGAAATGAAAAATACAGTTTCTGAACTGAAGAACACAGTAGAAGGAAACAAAAGCAGGATCGATGAAGCAGAAGATTGGATCAGCGAGCTGGAGGACAAAGTAGAAAAAAGCACCCAGAAAGAGCAAGAACAGGAAAAGAGGCTCAGAAAGAATGAAGAGGTATTAAGAGAAATGCAAGACAATATGAAACGTAATAATATCTGTATAATAGGGATACCAGAAGGAGAAGAAGAAGAGCAAGGAATAGAAAACCTATTTGAGAGGTTGGGGAAAATGGCAGTGTGGTAGGAGGGAGCACACGCCACCTCCTGTTTCAAAAGACAGAAAAACCTAACCATACTAAAGAAGACATTGCAGCTTACATGAAAATAAGAAATCAAAATTGTAGTGGACATGGAAAGACCAGACGGTAAGGAGACTACTGTAGGATAACAGCCCAGTGAACAGCTTGGGGAGCAGGGAGGTTGCAGCCCCAGCCCCAGAGCTCCGGGAGCTGCCGCAGGGCTCTCGGGGTAGGGGACCTGGGTCATCCGCTCCCTCCCTGGCCAAATAAAGACTGAGCAGTGCTGATCCGGGGGACCTTGGAGCGGGGCTTGGGGGAAGATCACAGCCCAGCCAGTGGAGCCAAAGACAGCAGGCCCTTGTATGGGCACCCCAACCCAGAGAGAGTTATTTTTTGGGTAAATGGCTTGGTACCTACAGCCGTGAGCACGAAAAAGCACGGGCATTCTGTGGGATCTCCGGAGCCCAGGCCGGGATGTGGGGGGAGGCTTGAGCCCCCCGAAAGCCACAGCGTAAACACCCATGAACCTGAAAGCGGCTGCGAGCGCGCGCACTCCGCAGTGAGCTTTCTGAGAGAGAGGCGCCAATACAAAGGGTCCGGGGTCCACCGTGTCTTGCGCCGGCGCCACAACCCGGAGAGAGTTCCTTTTTTGAGTAAAAGTCTGGGTGCCTACAGCCGTGAGCTCGGAAAAAGCGCGGGCATTCTGCGGGATCCCTGGTGCCCAGGACGTAAATTCGGGGGAGGTTCCAGCCCCTCAGAATCCACAGTGTACACACCCGTAAACCTGGAAGGGGGGCACGCGGGCGCACACTCCGCAGTGAGCTATCCGAAGGAAAGCTGAAGAGCGCGCCTGAGGCCTGAACCCTGGTGAGAGGCGCCAGCGTACACACCCGTGAAGGGACGCACGTGTGCAGGAACTCCGCGGTGGGAGCCAAAGGGAGTGCTTGGGAGTACACAGATTGGTGCCGGGGGCATTGGGCATGCAAGGCTGGACCTGGGGACAGTGCGCCAGAGGCTGACAGAGCTCTGAACAGGAAGTGGAACAAAGCTACGGCGTTCGCCACTAAGTCTGCTGCAGCCAGCAAAACCAGGAAAACCGGTTTGGCCAGTTTGAAACCAACAAAGGTTTTTTTGTTTTGTTTTGTTTTGTTTTATTTTTTGTTTTTTGTTTTTTGTTTTCTGTTTTTTTCTTTTCTTTTCTTTTTTCTATTTTTTGCTGGATTTTTTTATTAAGGAACTTTTCATTTTTTAATTCTTATTATTGTTATTTCATTCAATTACTTATCTTTCTATTTCCTTCTAGTGTTGATCCTTCTACCTTTCTTTCCAAATTTATCTCTTCATTATATCTCCTGCTTATTGCCTTCATTTCTTAAAATTTTTTTTAACCTGCAAGTAACAGCATATCTGTATTGTTATTTCATTGTCCTTACACTTTTTATTGAATTAGTATTTTAGTATTCCTCTTCTTTCGGATTAGTCTTCTATCATTTAATAGGTTTTACCTCTTAGCTCATTCATAGGGTATAGCTAATTAACTGTCCTTCATTTGAGTTACATTAGTACACTTCTTAAGGCTCCATACTTCCTATTCTTATTATCTGGATCTAGTAGATACTGACATATGATTGCTGCTCTAATACTACTGTAAATAATAGCTATTCCAGACAATTGTAAATACTACATAACATCCCTCCCAGACCTTAGCCCACT
>JAPYXV010004800.1:0-11065 GCA_028533065.1 Trachops cirrhosus
AGTGGATTAAGCGCGGGCCTGTGAACCAAGAGATCACGGTTCGATTCCCAGTCAGGGCACATGCCTGGGTTGCAGGCCAATTCCCAGCAGGGAATGCACAGGAAGCAACCACACATTGATATTTCTCTCCCTCTTGCCTTCCCTTCCCCTCTAAAGATAAATAAATAAAATCTTTAAAAAAAAAAAAAAAAAAAAAAAAAAGAAACAACAACAAAAACCCACACCTTTCTTTGCAGGATCCAGAAGTTATGGTGGCCTTCCAGGATGTGGCTCAGAACCCAGCAAATATGTCAAAATATCAGAGCAACCCAAAGGTTATGAATCTAATCAGTAAATTGTCAGCCAAATTTGGAGGTCAAGCGTAATGCCCTTCTGACAGATAAAGCCCTTGCTGAAGGAAAAAGAACTTGGATCACTCAATGGATGTCGCAATAATACAAACCAGTGTACCTCTGCCCTTCTCGGGAGGAAAGCTGGGGTGCGTTGGAGAGAACCCCTACCCCTCTGCCCCACATGCAGCTGTGGCATGCGGCAGTGGTTTGCCATCACGGTATTCTTTCAGATAATGTTTTCCTACTAGGAATTACAAAGTTTAAACACTTTTAAATCTTAAAAATATTTAAAAACAAATTAAAAGGGTGTGTCAAACCCTACACTTTTCTTTACTAATCATTTTGGTGTTTTCCTTTGAATTAATTGGGCAAAAGATACTTCCGTATGGAAGATTTATTGCCCAGTTTGAGTGAAATAAAGATTTATTAGTGGGAGGTAAATACAACATTTAAATAGGTAGTTTGAGTTGAATATTATAGTTACTGAGGCGTTTTGATTTCTCTTTTTAAATGCTTTATTTTTTAAAAGATGATTTATTTCAGTGAAACTCCTGGGACCACCAGTATTGCAGCAGGACCTGGGTAGGGACTGGAAGTACCTGGTAGGGCGGCAGCAGTCTCACTACATTTTAAGTAACACGTACCCTTGTGCAGATGCATTTAAATCTTACACTGTGGTGAAGGGATGATTTTTACAATGCTGCAGTGGAGTTGTATTACTTAGCTCTGTTCTTGTCTGATACATAAAATAAATAATAAATGTTTCATATTATTTCCACAAAGGGGAAGTAAGGAAATACTTTTCTTTTTGTACTTCTGTGTTTAAAATTACTTTTTCTGGTCAGAAAATACCCAACTCTTTGTCAGCTTTCTACTTGTTTTTACGTTCCCCGCCCGTACTCTTTGGCCTAAAGATAGTCCTATTTCACTGGCATCATCACTGCTATCATTCACAGTATAATTGTGCAAGCATATTTAATGCTGGGTTTAATGTATAATGCATATAATGACTGTAGGGTAATACCCATAACAGCTGTAGTTTTCTACTTGGCTAAGAGATTTCATATTTAAATACTAGATTTCTACTTCCGGGGAAATTTTACCATATCAAAAGATGTTGAAAGGAGTGATTCCCTTTGATGTTTGGTCGTCTATTTAGGAAATACCAGTAGAGTTTGTATTTGGAGAGAGTACGAGGTTTGAATTAATTGAGATACATAGAGGGGAACCTAAGTTTTTGATCGAGCGTGAATTATAAAATTGATGAGATTCATGGTGGTTCTTCATTGTAGTGTTGTTGGTATTGTGAAACACTCATTTTTCTTTTTCAGCTCTTAAATACTGCAACCATATTTCCACCCCTTCTCCCCTCTCCAGCATAAAGAAAATGATAAATTTTTTGTTGTGTATTCAATTCCTGTGTTACATAAGACTAAGTCCCGGCACTGTATCAGGAATTTCGAGGTTTCTACCTGAAAGCAGTTTTAAGGAATGAGGCCCTCTGTACTTGTTTATTTGAAGAATCAGTGCTAGGAGCAGTGAAGTAAATTTTATGGAATACATTTTTGAAATAGCACATACCTGAAGTCATAAGTCAATTTTCAGATTCTGACCCTTTGCTGTACACAAGCAGATAGAAATGCATCTGTTATATAAGTGAGAAAAAAGCTGTATGCTAATTGAGCATGATTTTTAAACCTTTAAAAGTACTCAGCATATAACCTAGCGTTTGAGCTTGCCAGTGTTCCTTTTAATGTGTGTTCTTCTCTCATAATTTCTAATGTACACTGTGAGTAACTCAAGACCAGTTATTTTTAAATTCCTTATTTGATTTGATTTGCTTAACTATACATTGTCTAAGTACATTTTAACATTGCAAATACTACCATAAATAGGTAAAAGTAAAATTGGTCTTCTGAAAAATGTGTTCTGTGCTTTTAGACTTTTAAGTTCCACAAATGGAAAAATGCTTTCATTTTCTTAGAAAGTATCATTTATAAATAAAATGTTCTTTTCTTGTGCTAATAATGCTATAAGATGGAAAAGTGAAGGAGTTTTTTTCTGCTTAAAAATATATAGTTACTGGATATTTCTAGCTACATTAAAATAAACTATGGTTTCAAACTGGGTATTGACTCCCCACCCCCCTTATTTTGCCCAGCACATGTTCTATTTCTTTTGTCTCTAGCACTAATCTTAAGTGATTGGGCAGAGTAGGCTTTAGATTAATTGTAAAGCACTGTTAACAACGACCCCCACAAAATACATTAGCCTAAGTCAGCGATTTTCAACCTTACTGACCTCATGGCACACATAAACTAATTACTAAAATTCTACATTCTAAAAAATATATATTTTTGCTGATCTGACACCAAAAAATAGGTCAAATTTTTATTGATTTACAAGAAATAATAGTAGTTACTGACCCTTTTTGCTCCAAACTAACTTCTTAAAAAATCAGTTGCCTAAACTTGTGTATAAGGATTTCTGGTACCAAGAACTAACCAATCAGCTGCAACCTTATTATGCCATGTGGCCAATAAGATGCAACTCTATTATATGACATATATTTATGGTTCAAGGCAGGGCATTCATACTGGACAGCTGTTGTGTTGACTGTTGTCATTTTTTTATTTGACAATCTAGGGGAAAAGAGGTCAGTGACCCTGAATAAATAGTCACATATTGCATGTTTTAAAAATTCTTGTGGCACATTGGTTGAAAATTGCTGGCCTAAGTTAAGTAAAACAGTTTTAATTTTTTTCAGGTAGCAGTCCAGAGGTGAGCAGTTCCACTGTACTCTGGTAGATGCCATTTCTGGGTCCAAAGGTGCTTGCTTGTGGCACATATCTTTTATCCTGAGGAAACAGGAGAGGGCTCTGGGGGAGCACATGCTGTAATACTGAGGCTAGTACATGGAGTTAGCGTTTTATTCTCATCCTGTTGGCCAGCTTCTTCTTGGTCTTAAGCCCATATTATAATAGTCCATGGTGGTGTGGTCACATGCCAAACAAAAGAATTATTATATTACCACAGAAAAAAACAAAAGATTTGGGGTAACATCTAGCAGTCTGCCACACTGGGGAATACTGACCTAATGGGCTATAGGGAGAAATAACTGCAGAGATTTAATCATAGCTGAAATTAATGCACCCAAGCAGGCACACATATCAAGTAAGTAGTCTTTGTGCCAAACACTTCGTAGTCAGTTTCAAATATTGACTCCATTTCCGATGACTGGAAGGTAAGTATTCCATTTTATACAGATGAAGAAACTGAAGCACTCAGTTGCCCAGGATAACACCCCTGATTTTTTGTGGAGCTGACATTTTCACCAAGCTTATGGTTTCAGAGTCATCTTAAATTCTATGTTCTGCTGCCCCTCTCTGTTTGAGGTTCCTTGCAAAATTGTTCATTACTTTGAGAAATTCAAAACTAAAATGTATCCTTGAAAAGGAATATCAAATCATGGGGTGTGCTGATGTGCACATCCAATAGGTGCTTTCCTATTAGGGACGTAACAATTGAAGTACTTCGTCCACCTGTGGCAAACCCAGTAATAGGGACAAGAAAATCAGTTTTAAAAATTATGGTGCAACAATTTTTTGAAGTTCGATCTGTATCAGCATGAACCAATGTAGTATACTTAATATGAGTTTAGGGAAGAAAATTTCCTAAAGTAAATATAAGCAACAAGTACAGTTAACAGCTGTAAAACTTTAAAAGGGATAAATTTAAACTGATTATGGCATATCGAGTTGGAAAAGTTTTAAATATCTTGGCAATTCAGTTGAGACCTTTTGTCTAGTGCTGATGCTCCCATGTGAACTCATAATTTTCTATGACATCTAACAATAAAATACATGGATTCCAAGTGTTAGGCGGAGCCAGAGTAGCAAGGAGGTAAATAATATAATTGGTGCCCTTAAAATCTAGGTACTGGTGTTATCAGCTAGGGTGTCCTTAAAGTTCACTCATCCAGGCCACTAGGATATTTTGGATTGCAGTATGGAGCTCTTAACCAATGTGATTAAAGTATTTTCTACAAGTTTTTGTGAAAACACATGACTGGATAGTAGCTACATACATGAAAATGATCAGTTCTGGCTAGTTTCCCTTAGCTCATTTTGTCCTGATGGCTTGGGTGTAAACAGAATGATGCTGAATTTTTTTAATGTTGCTATAATTTAGGGAGCCCTCTAAGGAAAATAATGTAATTGTGAATACTAAATTAGATGTAGAAATGTTTAAAACAAAAATGATTTCTAAAAATTGGAAATAAACACAGCTATTGCACAAAGTTCCATTTAATAGGTGATGTGCCTATACCACAACTACAAAGTTTCATTTAGTATGTGGTGCCTATGTAATTGCTACATTTTTTCATTGTATACTGTTAGGGTTTTATAGTGCTTTCAGTAGGAGATAATTCCATCTTGATCAAATTATATTTTGATAGCTGGGCCTGCTATCTGCTAGGTTCATGCCCTACAAATGGGAATTTGGGAAAACTCATTCAGTTACCATCATAAAGGGAAAGTGCTCAAAAAGTGTTTATAGATGGGCATCTATATATTGCAGTATACAGGGTGGGGTAAAAATAGGTTTACATTTGTGAATATATGAAACCCTTTATTTTTCATTGTATTATTTTCCATAGGAACGACTGTGTAAACCACTTTTGCCCCACTCTGTTCTTCATGAGAGCTCCCAGTTTGATTAGGAATCAATTAGAACTTGCCTTCTGCTCAACTTTCTCAACGGACCAACTTGTTTCTGTTTCAGTGCCACAGTTCTGTCTTCATTGGCCTTTTGGATCTGTGCCTTGATGTCATGACCCAAGGGAGTGCTGGGATTATTCCTGGAAGCCACTCTTCCAATAGGGTGCCTATCAGTAACTTGACCATACATGTAGATACCACTAAATCCAACTACATGTTTCCCCAACGAATCTTTCACTTAGCTTGTGGTCACTGTCGCTGGAGTACCACCCTGAATGAAGGGGAGCTGAAATGGAAAGAGATCTTAACTAATAGCAAAATATTCTGAAGATTTTGTGAAAATATGACCAGGTAAATCAAGGCCTTCTGAGGAGCAAATGTGATATGGGGCATAAAGTGTACTGACCCTGGCGTTGTAGTAAGCATTCAGTTATTAGTGACAGCATTAGGAAACTAACTGTAATAGGGACTCGTGACGTTGGTACCCTGGTGAAGAAGTGAATGGGAGTGCTGGCACATTGTGTCTCACCATATAACTTAGTGTTAGAAATGCTTTCTCCAGTTCTATGTAGGTTGGTTCTTCACTTCGTAATGTGAGCGGGGAAATGTATTTTGTAAAGCACAGCTACATAAATTAGCTTTTGTAATCCTCACAGCAAATCAAGATGTTCAGCACTGTATTAACACCCATTTCACAAACTAGGAAACCTAGAGGTTAAAGAACGTTGTTCCCACCTGTATCTGATTATTTTGACTTCTTGAAGCTGAAGTTCTCTTCCCACCACACCTCAGGGTTTTTCAGAGGGGGGAACCCTGACCAACCGACATTTTATTTCCTCTTGGCCAAAATGTAACTTTAAAAGTAACTTGAGATTCCTGAACCTATAGCTCAGAGCATCACCTGATACGCCACCTTCGCAGGTGCCATCCTTGGTCAGGGCACATACAAGAATTGACCAATGAATTCACAAGTGTTTAAAATGTTTCTTGAAAATCAAAAAAAAAAAAAACAGTTCTAGTAAGAGAAAATACCAGCCAAGTGCCAGAGAAACAGGAAGATGAGTCCCCCACTTTGACAGTCACCAGCTTGTGTTATGGAGGGAGGTGGAGAAACAGGAGGCGGTCTGGGCTTTCTGAAGTGCCTACTGTTCTGTGCGTGCGTGTGAAACTCCACCCGCGGGTTTGGGGAACCCAGAAGGCTGCCCCGTTGCTCCGCGGGGTGGAGCCAGCACCACACTGCACCGCCCCGTGCCGGCCCCGGGAGCCAATCAGAGCGAAGGGGGTGTTTCTGGGCCCGCCCTTTTGCCTTCCCGCCTGGGCCGTCTCAGACTGGCAGACTGGGCGCCCTACGACCCGGAAGTGGTTGTACCGGAGGAGGCGGCCCTGAGAGGGTGGAACTCGTGACGCTTCGCCTGGGATTCTGGCTCTTCTCACAGGTCTGGCCCCGGCTCCTGCGGGAAGAGTGTAGCTGATTCTGAGGGGAACCGCAGCAATGACTTCCGTGCTGTCCTACGAAAGCTTGGTCCACGCTGTTGCCGGGGCCGTGGTGAGGCGGGGTCTTCACGCCCGGACCGCTGCGGGGTGTGGGGTTTCTCAGGGGTCACTTTTTGGGACAGGTCTAGGCAGGGGATGGGGATGAGAAGGAGAACGTGAGGGTCAGGGTGTAGGGTGTCCTGTCGTGACTGTGCGGCGGGAAGGAAGAGGGCTTAGAAGTTGCTGGAAAAATTCGGAGTAAAGGCCAACACTCATTCTCCGCCCCCGGCTACCGCTCCGGCTCCTCGAGACTGCCCGGGATATAGACAGTGGCGGTCCCACACACCCACAGGGAGTCGGGCAGAAGACAGTTGCTGGGGGGGTTGGGGCTTCTGAAAGTTAAAGGCCACTCTTCCTCTTACCCACGCCCACCCCACGCGCAAACTTCGTCTTGCCTGGGCCAGAGGAAAACCGAGGTATCAGATGCTTAACTGCAGCTTACTGTCACAGTTGCTGTGGCCTGTGGAAGTGCCTACCTAATAGGCTTATCTTTGGCCAATATTATTGGTAGGAAATACATTTTTTAAAAGTCAGGTCAGAGTTGCTGTCTACTACAGGTGTGATTTCCTACGAGGTGTGTGCTGGGTTCTTGGGCTTGTGGATGTCTCACGTCCATTTGACACCCATCCCTTTTCCTGGAAACTTTCCCCTCTTGACTTGGGTAACTCCCTCTTCTGGTCCTCATCCTGCTTCTCTGACCGCCCTTTCTCATCCCCTCTGAGCTGTCAGCCTGCACCTGTAGCGGCTGGAATCAGGGTGGCCTCAGAGGAATATCACGGATCCCTCCCCTTTTAGCCTCCCAGACTCACGGAGAGCTCGTGTTCTGTGCAGACGAATCAGGCCTGAACCCCAGCTCCATTATTTGGTAGATAGGTGGCCCATAAACTTCACTTTCCCAGTTTGTAAACTGGGGTTATTGATACTTAACTGGCAGAGTTGTTGTGAGAATTAGTTGACACAGTCGTTCGTGGCAGTGTCTGGTTCGGTAGTCTCGGTTTGTCCATTAAACCAGAAGAGCCTTTCTGCCGGTGTAAAGACACTGAGTTGGAAGCTTGCTTGACATGCTGGAGGATGGCGTGGAGGCCTGTGTTCCTGAAGGGGAGGGAACAAAGAGGCAAACAGGTTCCAGGGGACCAAATCGTGGGAGACTCTAACTCTGAGTAGGAGAGAGAGCTAGCTAGCTATTGGAGGTTTAGAGCATGCAGCAACTTGCTGATTTACATTTTAAACATAATTGATGGGTTATATTTTAAACATGATCACCCTGGCTGCAAGGGTGGAAGCAGGGAAGCTGTCAGGGAGCTATTATATATCATCTCAGGCAAGAGATGAAGATGGCTTGGACCAGGATGCTAACAGTGGAGGTTGTGAAAAGTGATCATCAACTTGGAATATATTTATAAGATAGAGCCACCAGAGTTTGATGGTGGATTGGATATGGGGTGTTGATCCCCCATTATCCCCCACCAGAACGAGGGTTGGTTGACTCCCAGTAGTTTTTGCCTGCAATGACTGAAGGATGGTGTTCCCATTTACTGAGGGGGTGAAGGCTGTGATGGAGAAGGTTTTGGAGGGAAATGAATTTGGTTTTGGACTAGTTACATTTTAAATATTTGTTTATTTTTAGAGGGAGGGAGACAGAGGGGGAGAGGAATATCAGTGTGCGGTTGCCTTTCACATGCCCCCAGCTGGGCACCTAACCCGCAACACAGGCATGTGCCTTGACCGGGAATTGAACCAGTGACCCTTTGGTTCACAGGCTGGCACTCAGTCCACTGAGCCACACCAGTCGGGGCTGGACTACTTAACATTTTAAATGCCTAAGTGTAGTGATGAGACTTGATGAGTTCACTAAGAAAATGAGTGTGACCTGAGAGGAAAATCTCGGAGGCTGAGCCCCAAAGCACCAACATTAAGAGGTTAGGAAAATGAGATAGCACCAGCAAAGGAAACTAAAGAAAGGCTGGTAGGGTAGGAGGAAGACTAAGAGAATGAGGTGTTCAGAAAGTCACATGGAGAAGAATATAGACCAACTGGGTCAGATACTACTGATGGGTCAAATAAGATGAGGACTAAGACTTAATTAACCATTGAATTTATCAACATGTGTATCAACAAGAAAAATCCAGTGGTTACATGAGAAGACCAATTTTGATGGAATGGTGGGATGAATAGTTGGAGTACATCCAAGATAATTTGAGAAATATTTGCTCTCCTTTTGTCTTTCAATAAATGCCATTTATTGAACACTTTTATTGAGTGCTTTCTATGTGCCATGCACAGTTCTGGGTGCTAGAGGTAGCGGGGAGAATAAAGTGTTTTTCTTCATGAAGTTTGCATTCCATGGGGAAGTCAGACAGTAGTTGATAAATAAAATAATTTTAGATAGTATTAAGTGTTATAAAAGAAATAAAAGAATGGTTGGCAACTTTTCTGTAAGGAGGCAGGTGGTAAATATTTCAGACTTCGTATAAAGTCTTCAGTGCAGCTACTCAACATTGCCATGATAGTGTGAGAGCAGCCACTGACAGTAAGTAAATAAATGGGCAGAGCTGTGTTCCAATAAAATCCTATTTACAGAACCAGGCAGTGGATTAGACTTGGCCCTTAGGCCATAGTTTTCTGACCCTTGCTATAGAGAGTGACTGTGGAGAGAGATGATATATTTCTACTTAACCTACAAAGATATTTCCATTTTTTCCTCTTTTTATTGCCTATTTTTCTCTTGTTAAAAGTTCTGCTTAAAATTACGCACCCTGAATTTGTTAGGGTTTTTCTTCTTCCATAAACTCTGTTAGAGTATCCAATAGATAGACTTGTAAGAATAATTTTTTTCTCTTGCTTTCCCTTGGGGCAGTACTGTTTCTAGCACATAATCTGAGTGAGAATTTGCATTGTGTGTGTGTGTTTTTTTTTTATAACTGTCATGCTCTAGAGCGGTTATCAACTTTTTTTGCAAACCTCTGGATTAAGTAAGGTTAAATCACACAACATGTGCCCTATTTTTTTCTGGTTGCTACCAAAAGGAAAAACTTTCACCAAAAAACATGTCACTATAGTTGATAAGAAAATTGTCATGCTTTTACTTTTTTTTTCCTTTTTTTTTTTCAGAGAAAGGGAAAGGGATGGGGAGAGAAAGAGGGTGAGAAATGTCAGTGTGTGAGAGAGACATTGACTCGTTGCCTCTCTCACACCAGCTGGGGACCTGGCCTGCAACTTCGGCATGTGCCCTGACTGGGAATCGAACCAGAGACTCTTTGATTCACAGGTCAGCACTCAATCCACCAGTCAGGGTGGCATTGCTTTTAATGGTAAATTATTGTAGTGATAGCTCATGTTACTTAAATGTCCTGAACATGATGTTCAACCGGAGCTTTGAGTTGATGGACAGTCAGCTTAGTGTAGTGGTTAAGAGCACTTGGGCCAGGCAGCCTGGGTTGGAATCTTGGTACAATGTGTGCTTGGTACAATGGTAGGTGCTTTCCATAAGTTAATTCTCACTCCTCACAGCAATATCAATAGTTAGGTGTTGGTTCCAAAATTAAAAATGAAGAAATTGAGACATGGAGACTTCCAGTTATTTATTATACTATATGTGTTATAGCTGGGACCTAACCCTTGGTTTGTTTTAGTCTAAAGCCCATGCTCTTTCCATTAGACACTTGATGTGTTGATCCATTAGGCCTTTTGTTTAACTCATATATCTGTCTGTGTAGAGGTATGAGAGTTAGCTTGATTGTTATATCAGGGGAAAGACATATTAACTCCGGTTAGGTGGATAATGTTTTTGAACATGAAAACCACAATAAGTGGCATTCAATCTTGGAATTTCGTTAGCTTAAGATCTACCACAGAAAATTTATTTATTTGTTTTTCTTTCTTTTAAAAATAATTCTTCTATCCAGTAATGCCATGCACTCCATCAGGAGATGCTGTCCACTGATTTCAGTGGTGATTCTGTGACTCAGACAGTTTTGGACTCCTCTTGGAAATTGACACTGGAACTGACACAGCTTTTTTTTTTTTTTTAACTATTTTTCATGCTCGAGGGTGAATACGCATTTTGGAGAAGGTCAAACTTGGTGAGTTGGTTGGTAGGCTAACCCAAACATCATTATTTGTACTTAAAAACTATTTACGTGTCTGTTATTTCCATTGTATTGCACATGTTTAGGGGACCAGGTCTTAACCAGGCTTACCTCACTGTTTCATTCTGTCTGTGGTATTAAGTACTTAACACGCATTTTTAAAAAAATTTTTATTTATTGGTTTTTTAGAGAGAAAGAGAAAAACACTGATTTGTTGTTGTTCTTACTTACTTATGTACTGTATTTTTAGGACTATAAGACACACCTAGGTTTTAGAAGAAGAAAAATAGGCAAAAAAAAATTTTTTTAATATATTTTATTGATTATGCTATTACAGTTGTCCTGTTATCCCCCCTTCATTCCCCTCCACCCTGAACACCCTCTCCCACCC
>JAPYXV010004801.1:0-11065 GCA_028533065.1 Trachops cirrhosus
TCCCTTCCCCTCTCTCTAAATATGAAATAAATAAAATCAAAAAAGAAAAAAAGAATATGTGGCTAAGGATTCCCTGACCATTTAATCATCCAACTTCTCCCAAATCCTTGGACTGAAAGTCAATGACTTGCCTGAGACCCTCCCATCATCCACATTTTCTACCAAGACGAATTGATCCCAAGATTCTTGTAAAAAGGTACAAGCATACACAGTGCAAACTAAATTGATCCACTGGAAAACATTCTCAACAGCCATCCTGAAATTCAGCCTACTAAAACAAATACATAAAACCCAACAAAACCCACCTGGTCTTTCTTTTCTAAGTTCATCTTTCTTGCATAAAGATCAATTTATTTCATTATCATCATCATCATCACCAACACCGTGATCACCGCCATCATCATCATCACCATCACCATCACCATCATTTGACTGAGGCTCTTCGATCAGGAACTTCCCTGAAAAGAAGTCAAGCCTGAACAATATGTCTGGCATGGACCTATAGAGAGATCACTTCACTGACCACTGAAACAAACACCACCTGTGGACTACCACACGGCAGTTTAATTAAGCACAGCATCACACACGGAGCAATTTCTGATGAGAAATGAACATCCCACTTGAAACTGCTAGGGGCATTAGACAGGCAAAATGTAATTATCTGAACTGAAATCCAGCTGACATCTCTGACAACGAATACCAGGGGATCTTTAAGGATCAGATGCTCCATTTGAGGTCAGTGTCTCTGGCTCCAGCATCCTCTCCTCCCCACAGTGGACAGAACACCTTCCACTGAGTCACAGCACCACTTAATTTGGCTGCCAAGTCTTGCTAGCACAGAGGAGGCCAAGTTTACACTAACAGAGTAACTGAGATAAGCTTCCAAATATTTTAAGCTAAATGATTTTGATTCTTTTCAAATTAAAAGGACTGTGATTATAGAAGCTAGGATTCTGCCTTGCCCTGATTCCTGTTCCATACAAAACCAGTTTCCTTGCTTTTTAAATAAATAGGATATTTTAGATTGCTCTTTCTATGGCACCCAATGAAGACATTCATTTAAATTATACCTTTTGTAAGTTAGTCTTTTAAGAAAGAACTCTCGGGCCTTGTAGCCATAGACTCTGTCTTTTTCAAGCAGGAATAAAAGTGAACAGATTTAAACAAAGATATGATCTGAGCTGTGCCAATGTTTGATGTCAGGATTTTCAGCACCTCAAGTGAGATTAGTGACCACAGTGACTAAGATGGGTCCTTTGCCAAGTAAGAAGAAGGAAGGGAGGAAGGAAGGAAGGGAGGGAGGAAGGAGGGGAGAGAGGGAGGGAGGAAGAGGGGGTGGACAGGGGGGAGGGGAGGGGAGGAGAGGAAAACAGAAACTTTGGAACTTCTCAAGAACATTAAGAATTAGAGGTACAAAGATCTCAGTTCAATTATCTTTTCATGGTGAAGGCATATTTCTTACAGTATAAACATCATACCTGTTCTCCATTTTAATTTTCAATATTTCAGCTCACATTGGCTAAAATACCTTCCCCTGGGAGTATCTTTTATAATCAGTCTTGGATGTTAGAAAATTTTCTGTGGTACTTAGTTCAAATTTTCCTCTATTTAGATTCATGCTATTAGTTTTAATTATATCCCATTGGGTTTCTCTAAACAATTTTCTGTACCCCGATTTGTCACAGAAAAAACAATGTTTACTTGCACACAAATCTATTTCTCTCTCTCTCATCACTCTCTTGACTTTGAATCCTCTCCCCATGGTCCCTTTAAAAACCGTAACCATTGGTTCTGTTTTGTGCCTATTATCCCAGAATAATTAATTAACTGGTTTGAATGATAAATACAATTACCTTAATTTTAAAATACTGATTGGGCTGCTATCTCCCTTTGAAGGGAAAAATTATAATAGCAATGCGCTTGAGGAGACCACGCAATCATGCAGAAAAAGCTGTGAAACGGAGCGTGGTGGTCACACCTTTTATGTTCTTCATTGCATTCATCACAATGCTGATGTACTTAGTATTAATTATGTAACCATTTGTTTAACATCTGATTCCTACTCTACACTGAAGCTTTGAGACATCAGGGCTTCTTTCCACTATCCTCAAATTAGGAAATTAACAAATACTTTTTGCATATAAATAAATGAAGTTGGATCTCAGAAACTCACAGGGGCTAGTGCAGCCTACTACGTCTTCACGTTCTCCATATCACCCCAGTCCTCTCAAACAACCCCATCTTTCGGTTTGGTTTTATAAAATTGTTTATCCTGTGACTGGTGTTTGTGGAAATGTAGTTAATTATCAATAAACTTCCTTTCTACCTTCCTGAGTTCCTAAAATTAAAGGAATTTGTCATTTTGGATTACTATTTGTCAACTGTTCAGAAGCATGAACACATCTAGAAAACCTAGATCCTACTAGCAAAATTAACCTTATTTAAAATCCCATAACCCACCTGTTCGCAGCACAGAACCCTAGACTTTATTCTTCTTCAGCTTCCAAGAGACACTGTCCTGCATGTGTCCATCTCCAGTGGCTCTTCTATCTGTGACCTTGCATGACCCCCTACTGACTACACTCCGACCTGAGAAGTGTATTTGCTTAATTCTACTTCCTTCTTTAAGTACTGTGCTGTTTCTCTCTTTCATTGCCAGGCCCTTTGAATAAATGCCCTAATTTTTAATTGGAAATTTCCACTGAAATAGTCTGCCCCTGGCTCACCCCAAGCACATCCAATCTCCTGGCTGCCGTCGCACTTTCTCCTCTGTCAGTGGTACCACCACAGGGTTCTTCCAAGCAACAGGACTCAAGACTTAAGGATGGTCTTTGGGCCAGCCCTTTCCTTCATCCTCTATGTTCGATTTATCAAGCCTTACTTTCGTTTTCTGAATAGCTTCAGATCCATTACTTTCCCTACAATCCCACTGATGACATTCCAGTGCCGATTCTCATCTCCTGACATCTAGAAACTCCTGTCTAAGAATTCCCTGGAGAAGCCTCACAGGTTTTAGTCCACCTCACTTATTTAGTGTTACCTTCATCTTATACAAAGCCTCATTCCAAATTTCTGTTCCTATCCTTCTTTTTCTTTCTCAACTGCCCTAGGCTGCCTCTTTGAACTCATTTCCTTCATACTCCCAGCACCTGGCTTCACTCCAGCCGCACTGGCAAAATCCTGCCTCAGGACTCTGTTCTTACTCCTCCCTCTGCCCAGAACGCACTATTCCATAATCTTCTCATAGCTTGTGCCTACAATTTTCAGGGTCCTCCCCACCATATCAAATAGGCCTCTGCCTCCTCCTCTGTCACCTTCTATTCCCTGGCATTGCACCTACTGCCCGACTGTGATGTATTTATGTATTTACTATTTCCGCATCCCACTCACTAGAATGTAAACTTTGAAAAAGGATTTCCTTTCTTTTTTTATTCTTCCTTTTCTGAATTATCTCCAGAAATTATAATGTGTTGAATGATTACCTAAATGATGTGTCACTTTTGTACCTTATATATAAAACTAGATAATATTTCATGTTCTCCCATATTCTTGGATCACCAGTTCCTTTTCTTCACTGTAGCATAAATATGAGTATCTGCTGAGTATTTTTACAAAATCCAGAAAATCAATGTATGGAAAGAGGGAGAAGTTACTTAGTGTCTTTCATTTTGTTTTCCTTTTTTACACCAAATTCTTACTCCAGGCTTCCTTTCATTAACCTCTGGCTATCTTATAAGCCACAGCCCTCACTCATTCTCACTCTCTCAAATCCACTTTCTTGGAAAAGGTGCACTAGCCTGTCAGATTTCCTTTGCGTGAATGAAAGGAAATTTAATAGAGCCCCCAAATAAGCAAATGAATCTGCTCCTACCCCTTTATATTGTTAATGTCTGACATTTTTCCCTCCTGATAGAATAAGTGATTAAATACTGGTAATTCATAATAGTGACTAACATCAATTATTTACTAATTTCCCAACACACTTTCAGTCCTCACAACAATTCAATGGTGCAGGTACTGGTATTAAAATTCCTATTAACAGACGAAGAAAATTAGGCTTAAAATTTTAACTAGGTTAATGTCATGAAACAAGTTTGTGAGTCAGGAATCCAAGCCAGGGCTGTCTGACTTCAAAGTCCACCACCCTATACCACGTTCACCATAAAATATATTAAATCTCTTTTGGAACCAGGTGGAGGAGTGCATGAATGAATAAACAAATGATTAATTGCATATGTTTTCCATCTAACTAATGACATTCAATAACCTATGTTCAAGTGAAATCAATGGAAGGGTTGCTTTTACCCAGGGAGAGCGCCCTAGGAATAGTGCCCAGTAAGCAGACAGAGCCTGAGGGGCCTTTGCCAAAGCCTTAGCAGAGGATATTTCTAAACTATGTACAGAGAGGCCTAACTCCATAACCTCTAAGTTCCCTTCAAGATCAAGTGATGCATTCTATGTTTCCAAGAGAGTCCTATAAAATGGAAAATTTAGAATTATGAATGACTGGCTGTAATCTATTTAAAAGGAAGTAAAATTAATCTAATGTGGTCTTTCTTTTATGTTCTTCTGAAAAAGAAACAATCATTTTCAGATCAACCCAGGAGATGACAATCAGAATAGCAACATTTTGAACTCTATCAGCTTTAATTCATGTTTTCCTTGAAGTTGGCACTTTCGTAGCACTGGATTTCCTCTAGAGTCAGAGAAAATAACAATGGTAAATAACGAGCACTTCGTGTTCCTGGAACGAACTACCCAGTGCTACAGACGCCGGCTTCAGCATTTGCTGAGAAAGCAACCAGATGTTAGCCAGCTGAAACAATATATCCCAGTGCATCTAAATAAAAAATGTATCTTCATTTAAAAATCGGAAATCAAAATGGAGTTCAGGATTCCCAGTGAGAGTCAAAAAACCGAGTACTAATTTGCTGGTGGTATCCACATCCTTCCTCGAACACTGAGGACGGAAACGTAAACAAAATGCTAGATAACCACGACTCACTTTCTCATCTATATGCAGCAAGCTAATAATATTTACAGTAAAGATGCCTCGTATTTATTTGGTTGATTATTTGTGATTTTCCTATGCCAAATCCTTCTTGGAAGATGGATATCATGCCCTCCTTCACCTCCCAGTGCTGGAGGGAGGAGGGGAGATGATGGAGGGGGGGATGGCGCACGTCTCTGGGAGAGCTGTGGACAGGGAGGGGGTCCTCCACCTACTCCCCCCTCAACTCCCTGAGAGGGAAAATTAATAAAACTGTCAGGCAAACAGAACAGAGTGCTGAGGAGCCTTGAAACCTGAGAAATAAGTGTTGGTTCTCAGAATCACTGACAAAAAATAGGCCAAATCTCATAGAAATTAGTTGGAGGAGAAAATGGAATTTGCATTACAAGTGGAGGCAGAAAGCATGGATACCTCGGTTTCTCACTACATTTGCTGCTGTCAGATGAGCCAGGGCGGACCAGAGCGTGTGTTCCTAAGGGGGGCCCATGGATCGGAGCACTGGAATTACAGGGGAGGGGGTTGAGAACAAGAATAAAACTAAATGCCAGTTTCTGAGCCTCACATCAGACCCAGCAAATAAATATTCTTGAAGGTGAAACTCAGCCTGCATCGTGTAATGCTACACCAACAATTCTTATTACACTATAGTTTGAAAATCTTTGGGACTTCAATATTTTAAGGTAATTAATATGTTTTTACAAAAAACTGGAGCACAAGGTCATGATTAGTTTTGAGTACAATACAAGAATGAAAAAAACAGCTTAGCTTTAAGAAAATAGAAAGCAATTTCAACAGAAATAAATACTAAAAAAACCACAACTTCGTTGAAAATAAAGAAGAGAGCTAGAACCAAGTTTCTGTTATTTCCCTATCTTTGTTCTTTGAACAAAAAGGGGAGGCATTGCAGTAAAAGAAGTTGACTATATGTTTACAGAACATTTCTGTGTCTTTAAAAGGCTTTTTTTTAGTTCACCATCCTTCTTCTACAACCAAGCTCACTCTCCTTATCTGTCCTTTTTTGTCTTTGTATGTCAGGAATATATGTAAAATGGACAATAATCCAGAGCCTATTTTAAGCACACACAAAAAAATATGTGAAATAGGAAATGTTTTCCTAAACAAGTAATTGAGAGGTTGCATTAGTTTCCTGTGGCTGCCATAACAATTTGCCACAAAATGGGTGGCTTAAGACAACAAAGATCTATTTTCTTACTGTTCTGGAGGCCAGAAGTTCGAAATCAAGGTGTTGACAGTGCAGTGCCCTCTGCAAAGGCTCTGGAGAAGAGTCCTTGCTTCTCTCCAAGTAGTTACCAGCAATTCTCGGTGTTCTTGGCTTGTGGATACATCACTCCAATCTCACATGGCCTTCTCCCCATGTGCCTCTGTCTTCACAGAGCATTCTCACCTGTGTCTGTGTCCAAATTTTCTGCTTATAAGATGCTAGTCATTAGATTAGTGCCCACCCTAAACTAGTGTGACCTCTTCTTAACTCAATCACTTCTGCAAAGATCGTATTTCCAAATAAGGTCACTTTCACAGGTTTGGAGGGTTAGGACATGGGCATGTTCTTTTGGGGGCCACCATTTAACCCACTATAGAGGTGATGGAATTTAAAAACAGAAATTTGCCCCTGTCTGAAATGGTTTGAGTATAGTCTTGCCTGAGGTGTAGTAGATTAAATTACTCTACAAAGTCATTCTAATTAATTAACCTCTATAATTTTAAACTTTTTTTTCATCCTCACCCAAGGACGTGCTTATTGATTTTACAAAGAAGGGAAGGGAGGGAGAGCGGGACAGAAACATCAATGTGAGAGAGACATTGATCAGTTGCCTCCCTCGTGCACTCCGACTGAGAACTGAACCCGCAACCTAGGCATGTGCCCCGACCAGGAATCAAACTACGAGCCTTCAGTCCATGGGAAAATGCTCCTACCAACCCAGTCACACCCTTCAGGACAACTCTTTAATTGTGTAATTGAGTCAGAGTTTGGGTTTCTAAGACCTCAGCTTACGAGGAGAAAGAAAAATTCTAAGTAAACCTACAATGAGTAAGTAAATACAAGATATTCTATTTTCAATAGGTTTAAATTCACAAAAATGTTTTATTTTTAAGGAGAACAATACATTTTAATACTAAGCTTGTGAACAATAAAAATATTCAGAAATTTAGGAAATTGTATAAATCTCAAAGATGAACAATTCATAGCCTGAACTGACATTTATTTAGCATCAATCTTCTCAAATCAAGTGATTTATTATACAGGTCAGACCTGGACAGTTAGAAATTTAAAAGACATAGTAGGTGCTAAAACTAAGTCTGGGAGTGGATATTTCATCCTTTCTGTCTCTGTGCCAAATCCCCTCCCTTCCCCCAACACAGTTTGAAAAACTTCCAAATATTCTGAAAAACCTATTCTAGTGAAGCCCTTGATTTAACCAAACTGGAATGATTTCATCACTTTTTCTTTCTTATAAAAGCATAGAACTTTTAAGTTTATAGGTTTCACATATCTGAATTACATATGATATAAGCTACGCAATATATGTTACACCCATGTTGATATGGGTACAAATTACGTGAAAGGCTTTGGGATATTTCTTTTCGGTTATTGTAGGCTAATTCCGGTCCACATGCTCAAGAAGGAAAAAATTCAATAGCATGATATTTACATAAAAGCTTCTAGCCTGTCACATCTCTAATAAATATCTCCAACAACATCAACAATAAAACCATACTCCAATCACTTAGTAGTTTAGAAAGTACAGAGATAGGAAAAAAGTAAAAGTCATGAGGACAAGTTCAGGGATTTCTTCAGTCTTCATAAAAAGTCAGTATTTACTAAAGTTACATATAGGGCATCCTGCATTTTCAATATTGCAGTCTAAAACACAGGAGTTACTGGATTCTGTGTATGACCTAAATTCTCTTTCCTTCTTGACATTTCTGATTCATTAGAGAAGCATGTGTATAACCCAGACACTCATCCTTAGAATTGACCAATGACTTTTATGAGCAGGGACTGTTTTTTACTCTTTTTAAGCTCACTAAGTAACTATCCTCAGCTGTAAGGTCAAGACAAATTGATGTATCATGGTAATATCACTAGGAACGCCACAAACATCTTATTTCTAACAGTAGCTCGAATCTAGAGGTTGGAGAAATTATCTGTGTTTTCTGCCTGCCACTACCCTTCCTCACTCTCCCAGGACAAAATCCTTCTTTTCTTATAAACTACCTCCTGTTTTTCCACTGTCTGCTGTTCATAAAAGGCTTTGCCCTCCCCTCCCACAGGTGGGCATGTGACCCCAGCCATAGAGAGTACTGCAATTCCTGGACATATTAATCAGTCCTGGAATGGACAACTGGCCAAACAAGGTCAGCAGGAGTCATTTGCAAGATTAAACTAAATGGTAGGGGGAGAAGAAAGATTTCTTTTTCTTCCAGAATCATTGTTGCTAAGGACTTTCATAAGCCAGGTGGTACCAGAGCCATTTTTTTTGCCACCAAGGGGAAGAATCTGTTTGAGAGTACATCAACACAGGTAAAACAGAGCTGCGAGGCGGAGGAAAAGAGGGCATCCAGTTTCACCCTTGTACTTTTCGATTACAAGGGGGTAATCAAGTCCAATTTAAGGTTGGATTTCCGGCAACTGCAATTGCAAATGTCCTGTTAACACAGGAGATGATATACTACCATATATTCAGGTTTATTACTATATCCCTCCTACTTTCTAGATGTATTTCCTTAAGTGGGGAGAAGGTAGATCTCCAAATAGCCTGAAATCAGTCCCATTGCTATGGCTACATTCATTGAGTGTGTCAGACATGTCACCATCACACATCTCTTAATACACACACACACACACACACACACACACACACACACACACATCTCGGAGTATTGCCCTAGTCCACCTTAACAGGGAGTGCGACATAGGGTTGTTTATCTAACAGGCATAACTGATCGACCAACAATGTAATGCTTCAGCTTCCTCCAATAATACCTGCCTGCTGGATAACCTGTTTCTTTTTACTTTGCCATCATTTTATTTTCTCCAATCCTAATTTTTTTTACTCTCCAATATGGCATCTTCTAGGCCATACACTATTAAAAAACAATGAGTCCAAATTTTCACAATATTTTGTGACTTGACAGCTTCTACATGCTGAAGCCCACAGTATGGAAATTATTATTGATCCAAAAAAAATCAAACGTTTGTTCAAGCCCTCAGTCAGTTTGAAATATTTTGCTAAGTCAACTAAATAAGCACTTTTCTTTGCAGAAAGCCTGCAAATGATTTCACCTTTAGATTGTCTGTCACCGGTACTTCTTAAAGAATAGGGTCTGAGGGGAGCCTTTCTTTAAAAGTGAAATAGATGGAGTGAAATCTCAGGTCTTTCTCCGTAGTAAAAGCCAATTCTTCTATTAACCTCTTTCTCTCTGCTATGATGTATTATTAAAAATGGAAAGACATGGTTGATGGCATGTATTGTATCAATAGCATTGTGGGGTAGCATTTATTTTACTTTAAGGAGAGTTTATTTCATCTTGGGCCAACTTGGAAAGCTTTTCAGAGGCCATCAGCACATTGGCTTTCTTCATATTAGATAAAAGCAAGGACACTGTGTATACTCATTGATCTGGAGTTATTCAAAGACTGGTTTGGGAAGACAGGACTTCCTTCCTCAGTACAAAGAAACTTTCATTTCATATCAGTACATCCAAAACCTGCAAAGCCCTTTTTAAATTGAGAATGACAGTCGAAAAATTTAATGTTTTTGAGGTATAAAATGGAAATGTAGAGATGAAGTTTTATCAGGACAAAAATAAAAATAAAATGTAATGTGAATTTTAAATGCCAAAATATTCTAAAGTGCAGATAGCAAAAATACCTGGATTTATACTATATCAGTTACTTGAGTATATAATACTTATTTGTAATTCATAGGTTGTAGGTTAATATGTACTGTTTACGTATAGGGTGTTAAGCATGGGGCTCCTAAAGGATACTTTTCTGGCAAACTTTTTATTTAAATTACCAGACAACAAATATTTTAGGCTCGTGGGGGCATCCAGTCTCTTCTATGTTACACGATGAGATGATACCCAAACAAATCCATATGTTTCAATAAAACATCATTTACAAAAATCAGGTGGTGGACCACACTGGGCTCCCATTCTGTAATTTGCCACTCCTGCTCTATGCTGAACTCTAAATTAAGTAAACTGCTGAGAATAAAATGCTTGATACATTTAATAAATAGAAAATTTTCCTTAAAAATGAGTTCTCTTTCTAAATTTATCAATAACATGTCTTAATCTATTCTTGCTAAAGCATGTTCTCCTAAGGCCTGGGTTTCTTAGGTGAAGAAGGAAAGAGGATACTTTTGAAGCAAATAGCATGATTAGTCATGCTCTGATTTGAAGCAGACCAGCTCTTCTTTGACTCATTTATATGTCTAAGTTGTATACAATTTTCATTTAAGAAAAGATTCCACTTGGAAAGCTTGGGAATCCACAGTGCTAAATTATTAATATAAATCACATCTAGTCCTATTTGCCACTTAAGATCATGTATACATCTTAAGATCACAGGGACAGATGCCTCAAGTGCAGACTGATTCTCGTGTATAGGAGATAATTATTTGAGATGAAATGAAGACCTATACACTCATCCAACGTCTTAATAGAAGATCCTAGAGAGCCGAGAAATGACAACAGGAGACAGATGCCAGCAGTGTCAAGACAAGGACACAGTCACCCTAGTGCTTGCAGTCGCTGACTTGTGGGGAGTAGGCAACCTTGAGATTTTCAGCAGCTGCTCCCCACTGACACAGATTTTACTAGGCATCATGGCGCAAAGTGCAGCTTTTCATCAGTGCCCAGATCACATGTGACAGCCATAACTGAGTAAGCAAAGCCGGTGTGGGGAGGAGGGTAATGGGCCATGCAGACAGAGGGAGAGCTGAGCAAGTGCTTAGAGATGATTCTCATTGAGAATGATGTGAAACTGGCAGGTGTATATTGAGTTTCAAACATCCTTCTGATCCA
>JAPYXV010004802.1:0-11065 GCA_028533065.1 Trachops cirrhosus
TTTTTGATCCATTCATTTACTGATGGCACCTAGGTTGTTTCCAGCACTTAGCTATTGTAAATTGTGCTGCTCTGAACATTGGGGTGCATAAGTTCTTTTGGAATGGAGTTACAGGGTTCTTAGGATATAGTCCCAGCAGTAGAATTGCTTGGTCAAAAGGCAGGTCCATTTTTAGTTTTCTGAGGAAGTTCCATACTGTTTTCCATAGTGTTCTTACAAGTCTGCAATCCCAACAACAGTGCACTAGGGTCCGTTTTTCTGCACAACCTCTCCAGGACTTGTGTTTGTTGTTTTGTTGAAGATGGCCGTTCTGACTGGTGTGAAGTGGTATCTCATTGTGATTTTAATTTGCATCTCTCTGATAGGTAGCGACACTGAGCAACTTTTCATTTGTGTCTGGATCCTCTGTATGTCCTAACCCTAACCCTAACTCTCTGTATGTCCACCTCGGCAAAGTGTCTATTCAAGTGTTTTGCCCATTTTTTTGATTGGGTTGCTTTTCTTCTTATAGTGGAGACTTGTAAGTTCTTTATATATATTTTGGAGATTTAACCCTTGTCTGAGGTGTCATTAGCAAATATGTTTTCCCATACAGTTGGTTCACTTTTTAGTTTAATACTGTTTTCTTTAGCCATGCAGAGTTTTTCATTTTGAGTCGAGCCCGTTTGTTTATTCTTTCCTTTATGTCCTTTGCTTTATGTCCTAGGGGATGTGTCGGTAAAAAAGTTTCTGCGTGAAATATCTGAGATTTTCCTGCCTATGTTCTCTTCTAGGACTTTGATTGTGTCACGGTTCATATTTAAGTCCTTTATCCACCTTCAATTTATTTTTGTGTATGGTGTAAGGTGGTGCTCGGGTTTCATTTTTCTTGGTAATACTTTTAATAAAGACAAAGTTGTTAGGGTTAGGGTAGGGTTTTGGTTTATGTTTCGGTTTAGGGATATGTCTGGGGTTAGGGTTCTGGTTAGGGCTAGGGCTAGAGTTAAGATTAAAGCTGTGTTAGGGTTAGGGCTAGGTTTAGGGTTAGAGCTACACTAGTGCTAGTGTTAGGGTTAGGGTTACTGTTAGGTTTCAGGCTAGGTTTAGGGTTAGCGTTAGGACTAGATCTGGAGTTTGGGTTATGGTTAGGTCAAGGTTTAGATTGAAGGTTATTGTTATGGTAAGGTTTAGTGTGGGTATAGGGTTACGTTTAGGGCTAGGAATAAGGCTAGGTTTAGGTCTCGTCTAGGGTTAGGTCAAGGGCTAGGTCAAGGGTTGAGGTTAGGGCTATTACAGGGTTAGGTTTAGTTCTAGTGTTCTGGTGAGGGCTTGGGCAACCAGAAGCGCTAGCGCAATGGTTAGGGATGGCATTAGGCTTGGGTTAGTGCTAAGGATAGGGTTATGGTTAGAGTTATGATTAGGGTTAGGATCAGGGCTAGGTTTAGTTTTAGGATTAGGGTTAGGGTAAGGGCTTGTGCTAAGGCTAGGGCGAGGGCTAAAGTTAGTGTTAGGGTTAAGGTTAGGGTTAGGGCCAGGGCTAGGGCTAGGTCTAGGGCTAGGGTTATGTTTATTGTTAGGGTTAGTGCTGCGGCTAAGGCTAGGGTTAGGGTTAGGGCTAGGACTAGAGCTATGTCTAGGGCTACATCTAGGGTTAGGTCTAGTCCTAGAGTTAGGTTGGGGTTAGGGTTAGGGTTACGGTGAGGGTTGGGGTTTGGGTTAGGGTTAGGATTAGCGATACGCTTAGGATAGGGCTAGGTTTAGGCTTAGGTTTAGGATTAGGGTTAGGATTAGAGATAGACTTAGAGCTAGTGTGAGGGCTAGGGTTTGGGCTAGGACTAATGCTAGTGCTAGAGCTAGGGTTAGGTTTAGGGCTAGTGCTAGGGCTAGGGCTAGTGCTAAGTTTAGGATTAGGTTAAGGGCAAGGGCTAGGTCTAGAGCTAAGGCTAGGTGTACAGTTAGTGTTAGGGTTATGTTGAGGGTTAGGGCCAGGGCTAGGATTATGGTTTAGGTTACAGTTAGGGTGAGGGCTAGGGTTAGGGTTAGGGTTAGGGTTATGGTTACAGGTAGGGCTAGGACTAGGGATAAAGTTAGGGGTAGGGTTATGGTTAGATGTAGGTTTAGGGATAGATTTAGGGTTAGGGTTAGGTTTAGGGTTAGGGCTAGGCCTAACCCTAACCCTAACCCACCCTAGCCCAAATCCTATCCTTAACCCTAACAATAACCCTAGACCTACACTTAACACTAACCCTAAACCTAACCCACGTCCTAGCCCTAGCCCGATTCCTAGCCCAAACCCTATTCATAGACCTAGCCATAGTGCTAATCCTAGCCCTACCCCTAACATTAACCTTAACCCTAGCTCTAATACTATCCCTAACCCTAACCATAACCTAAACCTAGACCTAGACCTAACCCTAACCCTAAAAGTAACATAAGTCCTACAACTAGCCGTAGCCCTACCCTAACCCTAACCCTAACACTAGCCTTAGCGCTAGCCCTCATCCAAACCCTAGCTCTACCCTAGTCCTAGCCATAGCCCTAGCCCTAGATCTAAACATAACCCTAGCCCTAACCCTAACCGTAGCTCTAACCCTAATCATGGCCCTAATATATGACCTTGCCCTAACCCTAACCCTACCCCTAAACCTAACCCTAACCCTAGCGGTAAACCTAACACTAAGCATAACCCTAACCCAATCCCTAGCTCTAATCCTAACTGTAACACTAACCCTAACCCTAGTCCTAACGCTAAACCTACAGAAATCCTGTACCTAGCCCTAACCGTAGTCCTAGACTTATCCCCAGCCCTAGCCAGAGTCCTAGACCTACCCATAACCCTAGCCATAGCCCTAGTCCTAGCCCTAGCCCTAGCTCTGGCGCTATCCCTAACCGTAACCATAACCCTAAACCTATCCCGAACCCTGACCATAGTCTTAGCCCTACCCCTAGACCTAGCTCTAGCCATTACCTTAACCCTAACCCTAAACCTAACCCTAGCCCTATACGTACCCCTAGCCCTACCCTAAACTTCACCCTAGCACTAGCCCTAACCAAAAAATTAACCCTAACGTTAACCCTACCCCTAGACCTAACCCTAGCTCAAGCCCTAACCCTAACACTACCCTAAACTAAACACTAGCCCTAACCCTAAGCCAAACCATAACACTAGCCCTAACCCTAACAATAACCCTAACACAAACCCTAAACGTAAACCTACCCTTAGCCCTAGCCCCAGCCCTAACCCTATCCCTAACCCTAACCCTAACCCTAGCCATATCCCTAAACCTAGCCCTAGCCCTAAGCCTAAAAATAGCCCTACCCCTAATCCTAAAACTAATCCTAATGCTAACCCTCTCCCTAGATCTGGACCTAGCCAAGCCCTAACCTACCCCTAATCCTAACCCCAGCTCTAGCCCTAGCCATAGCCCTAGGCCTAGCCCTAGCCCCAGCCCTATACCTAGTCCTAAACCTAACCATAAAATTAAACCAAACCCTAACCCTAACCATAAACCTAGTCCTAGCCCTAGCCTTAGACCTCACCCTAGCATTAAACTTAACCAAAGATCTAGGCCTAACCCTAACCGGAAACCTAACCCTAACCCTAACTCTAACCGCAAGCCTACCCCTAAACCTAACACTAAAGCTAACCTAACCCTAGCCCTAGTCGTAATCCTAATCCTAATCTTAACCCTAAACCTAGCTGTAACCTAAAACCTATCCCTAGCCAAAAACCTAACCATAACACTACCCTTCGCCCTAGCCATAGCCCTAACCCTATCCCTAACCCTAACCCTAAAGTTATCCCTATCCCTCATACTAACCCTAACCGTAAACCTAAACCTAACCCTAAACCTAACCCAAGCCGTATCCCTAAACCTAAGCCTGAATATATACCTAATCCTAATCCTAACCATAGCACTATCCCTAGCCCTAACCCTAGGCCTAAACCTAACCCTAGGCCTAGCTCTAAGCATAAAACTAAACCCAACTCTAACCCTCGCCCTCAACATACCCCTAGCTTTAGCCCTAAACCTAACCCTAGACCTATCCCTAAACCTAACCCTAAACCTATGCCTAATCCTAATCCTAACCGTAGAGCTATCCCTAACCCTAACCCTAGCCCTAAACCTAATCCTAGCCCTAGCTCTAACCATAAAACTAACCCTAACACTAACACTAACCCTAAACATAACCCTACCTCCAGCCCTAAACCTAACCCTAACACTAATGGTAGCCCTAACTCTAACCCTAACACTAGACCTATCTCTAAACCTAACCCTAAACCTAGACCTAATACTAATCCTAACCCTAACCCTGTCCCTGGCCTAAACTGAACCCTAATCCTAATCCTAACCCTAGACCTAGACCTAGCTCTACCCCTAACCCTAACCCTACCTCTAGCCCTTGCCCTAGCCCTAGCCCTAGCGCTAGCCTTAGCCTTAGCCCTAGACCTAGACCTCACCCTAACCATAAACCTAAACCTAACCCTAACCGTAACCGTAACCCTCATCCTAGCCCTAGCCATACAGCTACCGCTAGCGTGAAATCTAACCCAACACGTAGGCCTAACCGTAACCCTAAACCTAAGCCTAGCCCTAGACCTAGACCTATACCTATCCCTAGCCCTAACACTAACGCTAACCCTAACCCTAATCTTAACCCTAACCCTAGCCCTAACCCTAACTCTAACAGTAACCACCATAACCATAACCCTAGCCCTAACACTAAACCTAATCCTAACCCTAACCCTATTTCTAGCCCAAGCACTAGACCTAGCCCTAGTCCTAACCCTGACTCTAGCCCTAGGCCTAACCCTAACCCTAGTCAGAGCCATAGCCCTATACCTAGCTCTAGCCATTACTCTAACTCCACCCCTAACCCTAGCCCTAACACTAACCCTAACCCTAACCCTAACCCTAGCCCTAGCCCTAACCCTAACCCAACCCTATCCCTATCCCTAACCCTAACTGTAAACCTAAACCTAAACCTAACCATAACCCTAGCGCTAGCTCTAGCCCTAGTCCAAGCCCTAGACCTATCCCTAACTCTAGCTCCAGCCCTAAGCCTAACCCTAGCCCTATCCCTAACCCTAACCCTAGTTCTAAACCTAACCCTAACCCAAACCATAGCCCTAACCCTAACCCTAACCCCAGTGCTAACCCTAGCCCTAGCCTTAATCCTAGCCCTAACAGTTACCCTAAGAGTAACCTTAACCCTGGTCCTGGCTCTAACCCTAACTGTAATCCTAATCGTAATACTAGACCTACCCCTAGCTCTACACCTAACCCTAACCCCAGGTCTAGCCCTAGCCCTGGCCCTGCCCCTGGCCCTAGCCCTAGCCCTAGCCCTAACCCTAGTCTTAGACCTGGTCCTAACCATAACCATAAGCCTAAACCTAACACTAACCCTAACCGGAAACCTAGTCCTAGGACTAGCCTTAGACCTAGCCATAGCGCTAAACCTAACCGTAGATCTAGGCATAACCCTAACCCTAAAACTAACCCTAGACCTAACCCCAACACTAACCCTAAACCTAACTCTAACCCTAGCCCTAGCCCTAGCCCTAGCCCCAGCCCTAGCCCAAGCTCTTCCCTAATCCTAAACCCAACCCTAAACCTAACCCTACCCCTAAACATAACCTTAAACCTAGCCCTAAACCTAACCCTAACCCTAGCCCTATCCCTGGCCCTTGCCCTTCCCTAGCCCTAAACCTAACCATAACACTAAGCCTAGACCTGGCCCTAACACAGCCCTAGCCCTAGACCTAGCCCTAGCCTTCGCCCTAACCCTAAACCTAGACATAGCCCTAGCCCGTCCCCTATCCGTAACCCTAATCTAACCGTAACCAATCCCTAGCTTGAACCCTAGCCCTAGCCCTAAACCTAACCCGAGCCCTAACCCTAATCCTTACCCTAACCCTAGCCATAACCCTAAACCTACCCCGAGTGCTAGACCTAGACCTAGCCCTAGCTGTAGCCCTTCCCTAGGCGTAAACCTAACCGTAACCCTAACACTAGACTTGACCCGATCCCTAGTCCTAGCCCTAGCCCTAGCCTTAGCCCTAACCCTAACCTAGCCCTAGCCCTAAGCCTAACCCTAACGCTAAACCTAGCAGTAGTCATAGCCCCAGTCCTTGACCTAGAACGATCCCTATCCCTAACTATAACCCTAACCTTAAACTAAGCCTTAACCCTAACCCTAAACCTAAGTGAGGCCCTAACCCTAACCCTAACGCTAGCCCTACCCCTATCCCTTCCCTATCCCTAAAACTTACCATAACACTAACCCTAACGCTAGCCCTACCCTTGTCTGAGGCCTAGCCCTAGACCTAACCCTAACCCTAAGCCTAGCCCTAACCATAACCCTAACACTAGCCCTACCCCTACCCCTTCCCTAACCCTAACTCTATCCATAACCCTAACCCTAGCCCTAATCCTAGCCCTAGTCCTAGACCTAGCCCTACCATAAACCTAACCCTAGACCGTACAGAGATATCCTAACATCGCTATACTTTTACATTGAAGAACACTTTGGAGGATTCTGTACCGCAGAGCGTTTTCTACTTAAAGAATGCAATGGGGCCCTGACTTGCGTAGCTTAGTAGATTGAGCGCGGGCTATGAAACAATGCATCGCAGCTTCGATTCCCAGTCAGGGCACATGCCTGCGTTGCAGGCCAGGTCCCCAGTGGATAGTATCTGATAGGCAACCACACCTTGATGTTTCTCTCTCTCTCTCCTTCTCCCTCTCTACCCCTCTAAAAATAAATAAATAAAATCTTTTAAAAAAGATTCTAAAAAAAAGGAATCTAAAAAAAAGAATACAATGTGTTACACCTGTGTTAACTGAATTGTAATAGAGAGTTGATCTTAGAATCCCTTTCTTAATGAAACTTAGTACAACAGTGGCATTTCACAGCAACAGAATTACAGTAGTGTTAAAACAGTATGTACTAGGAGAGAAACAATTCCTTTCAAAATTTATTGAAAGGAGTACATTGAGTAACGATATAAACAATGTACAAGATGTTCTCTTAAACATTCAAGACAACCTCAATTCCCAGTGATTGGCAACACTGGAAAGAGTTCATTACTATTCAAAGAGAAATACACTTTGTTTCACAAAGGGTTCTTTTGGACTCATTCATATTCAGCTTCATATTCACAGAATCATTTTATCCCAGTCCGATATAACTCCATAGACAGATATCTGAACTTCGCTCTACTTTTTACGTGAGGAATACTTTGGAAGACTATGTAATGTAGAGTGATTTTCTACAGGGGAAGACAAAGTGTTAGGACACTGTTCACGAATTCTAGCAAAAAATTAATTGAAGAGATATACCATAACTATAACCCAAACATGACCCTAATCGAAATTGGTACCGGAATGCTAAACCATAAGCCTAACACTAACCCTATCCCTAAGCCTAACTCAAGACCTATCCCTAGGCCAAGTCCAAAACCTTCCCCTGAACTTATCCTAACCGTAAACATGAACCTAGCCCCAACATATCCATAGCCCTAACCCTAAAAATAGCCCTAACCCTAACTGAAGCCCTATCCTAAACTTTAGCCTAATCTTAAACCTTAATCTAACCCTTGCCCTAACACTACCCCTAGCATTAGCTCGAACACTAACCCTACACCTAAACCAAACCCGAACCCGAAACCAAACCTATACCTAACTCTAGCCATAGCCATAGCCCTAGACTTAGCCCTACGCTAGGACTAAGCCTAACCCTAACCCTAGAACTATAGCCGAGCCTACCCTAAAATTACACCTAACCATACCACTAAATGAGACCCTAACGATATACCTTCCCCTCACCCTAACCCTACCCATAAATATACACCTAGCCCTAAACCTAGCCCTGAACCTAACAGTAGTCCTTACCCTAAAGCCAACCCTATTCCTATCCCTAGCCCTAGCCAAAACGATCCTGAGCCCTAGCCCTAGCCCTAAGCCTAACCCCAACCCTAAGCATGAACATAGCTCTAACCGAAACCCAAAATTTAAACCTAACCGTAGTCCTAACCCTAGCGATTGCCCTAGCCCTAACCCTAACCCTAACCTTAAACCTAGCCATAGCCTTAACAATAACCATAAACCTAAACCTAAACTTATCCTAGCCCTAGACTTAAATTATAACATAATCCTAATCCTAACCCTAACCCTACCCATAAACTTAACCCTACCCTTAATCCTAACCTAAACATACAATAACCCTAACCCTTAAAACGAACCCTAATACCTACCCTTAAAAATAACCCCTAACCCTAATCCTCACGGTTAACATTAATGATAAATTCTAACACTAAACATAAAAAGAAACTGATCATTACCTGAAACCTAACCATTGCCGAAAACTGAACACCAACACTAACCCCTAGGCCTAGCACTACCCTTAGCCCTAGCACAACCCTAAATCTAACCCTAATCCTAATCCTAGCTCTAGCAGAAGCACTAAGCTTAACCCTAGCCATAAACCAACCCTAGACGTAACCCTAACCCTGACCCTAAAGCCAGCATTAAACCTAACCCTAGCCCTTTCCTAGCCATAGCCCTAACCCTAAAACTAACCCTACACCTAGCCCTAACTCTAACCAAAACCCTAGACCTAAACCAAACCATAAATCTAACCCAAGCACTACCTCTAACCGTAGTCCTAACCCTATCCCAGCTTTAGACCGGCCCTAACAATAATGCTAAACTTCACCCTAACCACTATCCTTAACCCTAAACTCTATCCTAAACCTATCCCTAAACGTAGCCTTAGCTCTAGCGCTACCCCTAGCCCAAAACCTAACGCTAATGCTACCCCTAAACCTAAACCGAACCTGAACCCAAATCCAAACTCTATACCTCACCCTAAACCTAAACCTAGACCTAGCACTAAACCTAGCCCTAACGCTAACCTTAACCATAAAACTAACCCTAGGAGTAACCCTGAACTTTGGCCTAACCCTCAACTGAGCCCTAACCCTAACCCTAACCATGACACTACACCCTAACACTAACCATGATCGTTAACCCTAAGCTTAACCCCTAACGCTAACCCTAAACCTAAGGGTAACTCGAAAGCAATACTGAGACCCAAAACAAACCCTAACACTAACCCTAACTCCAGCTGTAAACCTAGTACTAGCCCTAGCCCTAGCCCCAACCCTAACACTAAACCCAACCCAAAAGAGAATCCAAAACCTACACCTATCCCTAAACCTAAACTAAACCTAACGCTTCATTATATGTAGCCATAGATGTAACCCAGCCCTAGCATTACAACTAGCCCTAGGAATAGACTGATCCCTAGCCATAGCCCTAGCCCTAAGTCTAACCCTAACCCTAGCCCTTAGCCTAAGCCTAACTGGTAATCCTAAACCTAACCCTGCACCGAACCCGGACACGACCCTAAACCAAACCATCAACCTACCTAGGCCTGAGTCTTAGGCCTAGCCCTCACGCTAGTCCTATCTCTAACCATAACCTCAAACTTAACTCTAGCCCTATCCCTAAACCTAACCCTAAACCAAGCGTTAACCCTAAACCTAATCCTTAACCTAACCATAACACTAACCCTACCCCTTACACTAAACCTACCTCAAACTCTACACTTAACACTAAACCTGACCCTAATCCTAGGCCTAAACCCAACGCTAATCCTAACCACAACAGTAGTCTCAACCTAACCCTAGGCCTAATGCTAACCCTAACCTTAACCCTAGCCCTTGCCTTAGCCATAACCGAAACCCTAACACTAACTCTGTCCCTACAAGTAAACCTAAACCTACACCTAACCCCTAACCCTAACCCTAGCCCCAGCCCTAACCCTAAGCCTAATCCTAATCCTAACCCTAACCACAAACCTATTCCTAAATCTACGCCTAACCCTAAACCTTGCCCTCACATTAAACCTAAACCTAACCATAACACTAACCCTGATCTTAGTCCTAAACCTAGCCCTAGCCCTCATCCTAACCCTACTCCTAACTGTACCCTAGCCCTTGTCAAGACCTAGCAGTAAGGCGAACCCTAAAAGGAATGCTAACCCTAACCCTAAACCTAACCTTAACACTAACTCTAACCCTCACCCTAGGACAAACCCTAACCCTAACCGTGACCATTGCACAACCCTAGACCTAACCCTAACCCAAGCCCTAACCCTCACCCTAACCCTACCCTAGCCCTAACATTAACCCTTACTTTACCCCAAACCTTACCCTAGCCCTAACCCTAATCTCACCCAAAACTTAACTGCATCCCTAGCCCTAAACCAAAATTGACTGGAAGCTGAACCCTAATTCATACCCTAACCATAGCCCTAGCCCTAACCCTAGTCCTGGCTTTAGCCCAAGCCCTCAACCTAACCATAATCCTAACCCTAACCTGAACCGGAACCTAAACTTAATCTTAACACTAATCCTAGCCCGATCCCTAGGCCTAGCCCTAGACAAACCATAGCTCTAGGGCTAGCCTTAGCCCTAAGCCTAAGCCTAAGCCTAACCTTAATCATAACGTATCCATAAACCTACCTCTAGTCCCAGCCCTAAGTCGAAATGTAAGCATAAAGGTAATTATAACCTTAGCCCTAGCCCTAACCCGAACTCTATCCCTAGTCATTGGACTAGAGGACTAGCACTCGTCAGTGGACTAGAGCTAACCTAACCCTAAAATACCCCTAACCTTAACCCTTGACCTAGCCCTTGTCCTAAACTCAGCAGAGACCTACTAACCCTGGCCTTAGACCTAGCCTTAACCATAACCCTATACCCGCAGTAAACCTTACCATAACACTAACCTTTAATCTAAACCTTGCCCTAACCTTAACCCAAAACCTAGCACTAGCCCTAATACTATCCCTAACCCTAGCCTGAACCCTAACCATAACACCAGCCATAATCCTAGCACCAGCAATAGCTCTCACCCTAAAAAAGCCCTAACCCTAACCCTTACCCTAACCCTAGCCTTAAAAGTAACCCTAACACTAGCCCTAACCTTAACCTAACCCTAGACCTATCCCTAAACCGAAACCTAACCCTAAACCTTAACCCTAACCCCAAACCCCTTGTCTTTATCAAAATTACTAC
>JAPYXV010004803.1:0-11064 GCA_028533065.1 Trachops cirrhosus
AAAGGCAGCTCCATTTTTAGTTTTCTGAGGAAATTCCATACTGTTTTCCATAGTGGTTGTCTTAATCTGTAGTCCCACCAACAGTGCACTAGGGTCCCTTTTTCTCAGAACCTCTCCAACACTTCTTTGTTGCTTTGTTTATGATGGCTATTCTGACTGGTGTAAAGTGGTATCTCATTGTGGTTTTAATTTGCATCTCTCTGATAGCTAGTGATACTGATCATCTTTTCATGTGTCTCTGGATCCTCTGCATGTCCTCCTTGGAGAAGTGTCTGTTCAAGTCTTTTGCCCATTTTTTTAATTGGGTTGCTTGTCTTCTTCGAGTGGAGTTGTGTAAGTTCTTTATATATTTTGGAGATTAAACCCTTGTCTGAGGTGTCATTGGCAAATTTTTTTTATTGTTGTTCAATTACAGTTTTCCCAATTTTCTCCCCATGACTCTGTTCAGCCCTACCCAGCATTTTCTTTAATTATAGAAAAATGAACTGTATTGTTACCAAAATCCAGAAGTATGCTACACTTCTTACAAGACTTAGAATTGATACATAACTTTAAGAACATGCCACATATAAAATTTTGCATTTGGAAAAATACTTAAAATAGTGAGCAGCAATTTATTTCAAAATAAATTTATCAAAAGGGAACTTTAAATACCTAGCTCTCCTAAATTGAATTCTAAATAAGATTCCATTAACAAGAATTCAATTTTCACATAATTCTTCAAGAGCACATCTGTTTCCTCACACCATCTACTCTTGTGAATCATTTGCAAAACCTCTGGAGACTGTAAGAGTTTTTTCCAAAGAAGCTATGATGCTTGGTGTTAAAGGCACTTTATTCCACAGTTTCTTGAGGTAACCTTCACTATTTAAGAAGAGAATCTATGCTCTCTAGTGTATTATCTTTTGTTAGATTCTATGTGTTGGTTACAATATGTAGCTCAATCCATAGCACAACAGAATGGAACCAACCAAAGACTCCCCTTGAAAGATCCTTTAAAATGGAAATGAAAATAATATCGACTTCTAGTTTCCAATCCAGCATAAAGATCTTAAAAGTTACCAGTCTACCCTAATGATAAGTAAAAAGCTGAACAAAATGGGGAAAAATGACCTTCTTCAATCAGTAAAGGAAGTGAGGTCAAAAGGCAAACCATTGCCCGCCCCCATATTGGACACAGACAGGCACATACACAGAATACACATTACCAGAACAGAAATCCACTAGCAGAAATCTTCATATCAACCAAAACCTGGAGAGAAAAACCTGAATCACAATCAATGAATTGCTACAGGCTCAGTGTGGGCAACTCTGAAAGTTAAAATTTCCAAAGAGAGGCCCCCATGTTTTGTTAATTTACTTTCCAGAACTTTATCAGGTTCTCACAGTGAATATATGAAAAAAAATCTCCTCAGGCTTCCTGCAGGGGGAGGAAAGCTATTTTGAAATACACCAGAGCATTTTTTTTTTTAATTTCAAAGCCTGTCCTCAGGAAAAAATATCTTGCAGATACTAATCCACTGCAGTTTTAACAGAGCCTAAAGAAATCTAGAATATTTCTTAGTAAACTAGAAAAAGAAGAGCAAATTAAACCCAAAGTGCAAGAATATAAATAAGAATTGGAGCAAAAATCAATAAAATTGAGAAAGAAAATCAATGGCGAAAATCAACAAAACCAAAAGTTGGTTCTTTTAAAAATATCCAAAAATCTATAAGATTCTAACCAGCCTAACAAGAGACAATTAGAAAATATACAAATTAATAATATCATAACTGACATCACTGCAGATCCCGTGGCTGTTAAAAGGATAATAAAAGAATATTATAAAAATCTTTATGCCGACAAGTTTGATAACTTTGATGAAATGGACCAATTCCTTGAAAAACACAATGTGCCAAAATTAACATAAAAAGAAATAGACAATCTGAATCAGCCTACAACTTACTAAAGAAATGGAATCAATAATTAATGAACTTCCAAAACACAAAGCACCAGGCCTCGATAGGTTCACTGGAGAATTCTACCAAATATTTAAGGAATAAATTAAACCAATTTTCTAAATGTCTTCCAGATGACAGAAGCAGAGGGCATATACTAATACCAGAACTATACAAAGACATTATAAGAAAACTACAGACCAATATCATTCATGAGTATAGCGGTAAAAATCCTCAACAAAATGTCAGCAAGTAAAATGTAACAATGTATTAAAAGAATTATTTACCATGACTAGGATATATCCCAGTGGAATAATCTCAGGTTTACAAGTCTGGTTCAACATTCAAAAAATCAATTAATGTTTTTATATGTCTCTGGACACTTTGTATGTCCTCCTTGGAAAAGTATCTGTTCAAGTCCCTTGTCAATTTTTAACTGGGTTGTTTGTCTTCCTGGAGTGCAGTTGTGTGAATTCTTTATATATTTTGGAGATCAAACCTTTGCCTGAGGTTCCATTGGAAAACATGTTTTCCCATACAGTTGGTTCTCTTTTAATTTTAATAAGACAAAAACAATATGATCTCACCTATAAGTGAAACCTAATCAAAAAGAAACAAGTAAGCAAAATATAACCAGAGACATTAAAATTAAGAACAAACAGACAGTTAACTAGAGGGGAGGTAGAAGGGGATAATGGGGTGAAAATAGGGAAGAGTTTTCAGTAACATGTATAAAGGACACATGCACAAAACCAAAGTAAAGTAAGATCAAGGGTGGGCAATGGGGATGGCTGGGGTAGGGGGAAATGGAGACAACTATACTTGAACAACAATAAAAATATTTTAAAAAATCAACTAGTGTAACCCAACATAGTAATAGACTAAAGAAGAAATATTACATGATTATATCAATAGATAAAGGAAAAGAATTTGACAAAATCCAACTTTCATTCACAATAAAAACTCTCAGTAAACTACAAACAAAGAGTAACTTCCTCAACTTGATGAAGATATCTTTAAAAATCTATAGCTATTATCATGTTTAATGGTGAAGAACTTGAAACTTTCTAAGATCAAGAATAAGGCAAGAATATCACCTTTCACCACCTCATGTTAACATCATACTGGAAATCTCAGTTAATGTAGAAAGAAAAAGAAAGGAAATAAAGTATATAAAGATTAGAAAAAAAGAACCCAAACTGTCTTTTTTTCACAGATGACATGCTCTTCTATGTTGAAAATTGGAAAAAAATCAACAAAAAAATTTCTGAGAAAAAGGTCAGTCATTTTCCTAAATACCGGATGAGCAAGTGGAATTTGGAATTAAAAACTCATTACCAATTATATTAGTAATGCAAAAATGAAATACTTAGGTAGAAATCTAATAAAATATGTAGAAGATTTATATGAGAAAAAATACAAATGCTAATGAAAGTTATCCAAGAAAAGAAATAAAGATATACAGATATAATCCATGTTCATGGATAGGAAGACTCAATTTTTAAAAGATGTCAGTTGATGCCCAACTTGATTTATACATTCAGTGCAATCCTAGTCAAAATCCCAACACATTATTTTCTTGATATAGACAAACTAGTTCTTAAGTTATATAGAGAAGCAAAAAATTCAGCATAATCAACTCAATACTGAAGAAGAAAACTTGAAGGACTGACACTACCCAACTTTAAGACTTTCTGGAAAGCTATAGTCTTCAAGACAGTAGAGTATTAGTGAAAAAAATAGATCAATGGAACTGAATAGAGAGCTTAGAAATAGACCCATATAAATATGCTCAACTGACCTTTGACAAAGGAACAAAGACAATGCAATGAAACAAAAGCATCTTTTCAATAAATGGTACTGAAACAATTGGTCATCCACATTCAAAAAAATTGAATCTAGATACAAACCTTGGACACTTCATAAAAATCAACTAAAAATGCATTATCAATGTAAATGTAAAATACAAATTATAAAATTTCTAAAAGATAATATAGAAAACTTAGATGATGTCAGATATGTCAATGACTTTTTAGATACAATATCTATGTTGTGATTCACTTAAAAAAGTAATAGATAATCTGGACTTTATTAAAATTAACATCTTGTGATCTACAAAAAAAAACAGTGTCAAGGGAATGGTAAGACAAGCTAAAAATTGGGGGAAATATTTACAGAAAATACACATGTGTAAAAGGCTTGTATATAAAATTTGAAATAATTTTTAAAGCTCAACAATAAGAGAATGAATGATCTAACATGGTGAAGGGATTAACCAAAGAACATTTATTAATAACCTATGAACACAGACAACAATCTGGAGTTTGGTTTGGGGTAGGGAGAGGATGAGGCTGGATGAGGGAGAGAAAGGGGGGAAATTAGGAACAACTGTAACAGTTTAAACAAAAAATAAATAAAGGTGAAAAAATTTTCAAAGCATAATACTTTAAAAGATAAAAATGAGCCCTGGCTGGTGTGGTTAATGGCCTGTGAACAGAAAAGTCACTGGTGCAATTCCCAGTAAGGGCACATGCTTGGGTTACAGGCCAGGTCCCCAGTTTCAGGTGAGGCAACTGATCAATCGATGTATCTCTCACACACTGATGTCTCTCTCTCTCTCTCTTTCTCCATCCCACTCCCTCTAGAAAAAATGTAAATAAATAAAATATTTTAAAAAAGGGATAAAGAACTTCCGGCCAAGATGGAGGCATAGGTAGATGCACCGTGCCTCCTCGCACAACCAAGATAGGGACAACAACAATACAGAAACAAAATAACAACCAGAACTGACAGAAGATTGAAGTGTATGGAAGTCAGACACCCAAGGAGCTAAAATCAGACACATTCATCCAGACCAGTAGGAGGGGCAGAGTTGGCCAGGTGAGGGACACCGAGGGGAGAGCAGAGTAACCCAGGCTGTGCACAAGTCCGCAGCAGGCAGACTCTGGGCGCACAAGTGGTGGTGGCTGGCGGGGCCTGGCCGGGGGTTGGCAACCCGCAGACCCAGCGAGGCGGCCATCATGAAGCAAGGCACTGCACCCAATTCAGGGTCCCAGCACCAGGAAATAGAGCTTTGGGGCGCTGACTGAAAAGGAAGATCCCGCAGGTGCACAGACCCACCCACACCAGAATGGGTGCCAGAGGGGCCCGGTTGGCTTGCGGAAAGCGGCGGAAAGGTCTGGGGTCCTGCAGAGAGCAGAGCAAGTGCCATTGTTCCTTCTCGGACCCCGCCCCCACATACAGCCTCACAACCCAGCCACTGGGGTGCCCCCCCAGGTGAACTCCTAAGGCCCTGCCCCTCACTACAGGAGCTCCACAAGACCAAAACAAGAAAAAGCAAAGACATGGCCCAAACAGGAGAAGAATTGAAAGCCCCAGAACCCATCCATTTAAGTGACCAAGAGATAGCCAACCTATCAGATGCACAGTTCAAAGCACTGGTGATCAGGATTCTCACAGAACTGGTCGATTTTGGTCACAAATTAGATGAAAAAATGCAGGCTACAATAAGTGAAATGAAGAAAATGCACACAGAACCAATAGTGATGGAATGAAAGATGGGTCTCACATTAATGGAGTGGACCAAAAACAAGAAAAAAATATACAACCAGAAAAGAATGAAGAAATAAGAATTCACAAAAATGAGGAGAGGCTTAGGAACCTCCAGGACATCTTTGAACATTCCTACATCTGAATTATAGGGGTGCCAGAAGGAGAAGAGGAGGAACAACAAGTGGAAAAGATATTTGTACAAATAATAAAGGAGAACTTCCCCATTCTGGCAAAGGAAACAGACTTCTAGGAAGTCCAGGAAGCTCAGAGAGTCCCAAAGTAGTTGGACCCAAGGAGGAACACACCAAGGTACATCATAATTACATTAGGCAAGATTAAAATGAAGGAAAGAATTCTAGAAGCAGCAAGAGATAAGGGGATAGTAACCTACAAAGGAGTTCCCATCAGACTGTCAGCTGATTTCTCAAAAGAAACCTTGCAGGCAAGAAGGGGCTAGAAAGTATTCCAAGTCATGAAAGACAAGAACCTACATCCCAGATTGCTCTATCCAGCAAAGCTTTCATTTAGAATGGAAGGGCAGATAAAGTGCTTCTCAGATAAGGTCAAGTTCAAGGAGTTCATCATCACCAAGCCCTTACTATATGAAATGTTAAAGGGACTTATCTAAGAAAAAGAAGATAAAAAACACATATAGTAAAATGACAGCAAAGTCACAATTATTAAGAACTGTACCTAAAACAAAAACTGGAAGAAATTAAGCAAACAACTAAACAGGAACAGAACCACAGAAATGGAGATCACATGTAGGGTTAGCAACAGGGGAGTGGGAGGAGGAGAGTCGGGAAAGATACGAAGAATAAGTAGCAATGAAGGTAGATAGAAAATAGGGGGAAGGCAAGAGTAGTAGGGGAAATGTAGAAGCTAAAGAATTTATGACACATGGACATGAACTAAAGGTGAGGGAATGTGGATGAGAGAGGGTGTTCAGGGTGTAGGGGAATGAAGGGGGGGCAATGGGAAAAATAATAGCATAATCAATAAAATACATTTAAAAAAGGGATAAAGATCTGAACAAACATGTTACCAAACAAGATAAACAGATAACAAATAAGCACATGAAAAAATGTTCAACATCATATGACAGAGTAGGACAACAATGAGATACCACTACACACCTATTAGAATGGCCAAAACCCAAAGCATTGACAGCACCAAATGCTGATGCGAGTATGGAGAAGTAGGAACTCTCAGTCATGCTAGTGGAAATGCAAAATTGTATACTCTTACCATGTGACCTAGCAATCACACTCTTTGGTATTTACCCAATGAATTAAAAACTCATGTATACCCAAAAACCTGCAAGCAGATGTTTATAACAGTTTTATTCATAATTGCCAAAACTTTGAAGCAACTAAGATATCCTTCAGTAGCTGAATAGATTTAAAAAACTGGTACATTCAGACACAAGATATTATTCAGAGCTAAAAGAAGTATATTAAAAAGCCATGAAAAGACATAGAGAGAATTTAAATACAGAGTAAAAGAAGCCAATATTTCTCTGAAAAACCTACATACTATATGATCCCAATCATATGACATTCTGAAAAAGACTATGGAAACTAAAAAATATTCAATGATTCCTATGCTTAGGGAGAAAGGAGGTATGAACAGACACAGCACAAAGAATTTTCAGGGCTATACAGTGGCAGGGTGTGTTCCAATTGCAGAGCTTCCCCCAGCTGCCATGGATGAGAAAAATTCTACCAAGACATGATCTGCTTGGGGAGGAAGGCTGACCATTCTCTCAGAGGAGAAAGGTGTTTAGCCCATCTCTCAGTGGGCTTTTATTGAGTTTAGCTTGCATAGGGATGCATATCAAAGAAAGGGGATATAGCTCCCAGATAACATTTCTGGGATCATGGAGATCCTTTTGAGTCAGGGTCTAGTAAACAGGGTAATGCCAATTGACTATAAAACCTTGGGAAACAAACTTATTTTGTGCTTGGACCCTTAACCTTTAAAATGAGGACATTCTTAGCAAAACAGATTTCATAGGACTTTATACATTATTTCTTAGGCCTGATTATCCCCCACAGGAAACCACTGGTTCTGGCACAGAGCTGTACCCCCCTTTGGCATTGTTTCAGGCCTGAATCAGGTGGGGGAAGCAAGGTAGCCAAGAGATTAGGAGACTTTTTACAGATAGAATGAGGACCCAGGCAATGATAAAGCCGAGGGGTGAGGGTCTTTTTGTCCCTTCTCCACAATCCCCTAAGTCCTTCCCTAATGGCCACTTCATGACTGTGTCTGTCTTAGGTTGTGCCTTTCTTGAGGAATCTTACCCACCATTGACTATCCAGCCATCCTCAAGGGGCCAAGCAGGGTAAAGTAAAGGGGGGAAAGGCTGTGCCTCTACTGGGAGTATATGCTTTATTTCCTTAGTGGCTTATGGTCCCAAGGTCCCCTAGCCATGGGAACTATTTTGCCTTTCAGCAGGGTTACAGCCTCTGAAACCAGGCAGGATGGTTACCAATGACATAGTATTCTGTATAATTCTATAATAATACATATGTATGATTACACATTTGTACATAAACTGTACAATACCAAAAGTTAACCCTAAAGTAAACTATGGATTTTGAGTCATCATCATGTGTCTGTGTAGGGTTCATCAATGGTAACAAATGTACCACCTGGAGTTAGTGGGGAAAGTTGTGTGTATAGAGACAAGAGGTATATGGAAATTTTCTGTACCTTCCTCAGTTTTGCTGTGAATATAAAACTGATCCAAAAAATAAAGTTTATTTTTAAATAAATTAACACCGAAGTGTGAAGTAATATTATATTGACAAATGATATTACTTTACCCAGAATGATCCCATTTATGCCAACTTCTGGCATAATATTTAACAACGGCCACCCCACTTCCAATTATCATGCACTGTTTTATTTTTAAAAAGACTTTATTTATTTTTAGAGAGAGAGGAAGGGGGAGAGAGAAAGAGAGGGAAAGAAACATCAATGTATGGTTGCCTTCCTCATACCCCTTACTGGGGAGTTGGCCTGCAACACGGGCATGTGCCCTGACTGGGAATTGAAATGGTTATCCTGAGATCCAGTCAAGATGGAGGCATAGGTAGAAACTCTTCGCTTCCTCACATAACCAAAAGGAGTGTAACAACAAATCTAAAATCAATAAACAATCAGAATTGCCAGAAAATCAAACTGCCTGGAGCTTTGGCAATCAAGGAGTTGAAGAAAGAGTCAACCAGAGCAACCAGACCAGTGTACCGAGACAAAGAAATATGGCCCAAATGAAAGAACAGAGAAAAGCTTCAGAAAGAGAGCTAAGTAATAAGGAGATAGCCACCTTATTTGATGGAGAATTTAAAGGCCTGGTAATCAAAATGCACACAGAACTGATTGAGCTTGGTCAGAAAATGAAAAAAACAAAAACAAAAACCCCACAAATGAAAGATACTCAAAATGAAATAAAGCAAAAATATTTAGAGAACTAACAGCGATAGAAAGGAAACCAGGTCTCAATGTAATGACTTGGAACAAAAGGAAGAAATAAACATCCAACCAGAACAGAGTGAAGAAACAAGAATTCAAAAAAAGAAAAATGAAGAGAGGCTGAGGAAGCTCTGGAACAACCTGAAATGTTACAATGACCGAATTATAGGGGTGCCAGAAGGAGAAGAACAAGAGCAAGAAATTGAAAGCTTATTTGAACAAATAATGAATGACAACTTCCCCAATCTGGTGAAGGAAATATACTTTCAGGAAGTTCACAAAGCTCAGAGAGTCCCAAAGAAGTTAGACCTAAAAAAGAACACACAAAGGCACGTCATTATTAAGTTACCCAAGATTAAAGATAAAGAGAGAATCTTATAAGCAGCCAGAGGAAAGGAAAGAGTTACCTACAAAGCAATGCCCATAAGGCTATAAGCTGATTTCTCAAAAGAAACCTTGCAAGAAAGAAAGGGATGGAAAGAAGTATTTGAACTCATGAAAGGCAAGGACCTACATCTAAGATTACTCTATCCAGCGAAGCTATCATTTAGAATAGAAGGGCAGATAAAGTGCTTCCCAGATAAGGTAAAGTTAAAGGACTTCACCATCACTAAGCCAATATTATATGAAACATTAAAGGGACTTATCTAAGAAAAGGAAGATCAAAAATATGAACAGTAAAATGACAACAAACTCACAACTATCAACAAATGAACCTAAAAGACAAACAATGAAAACAAAAACTAAGCAAACACCTAGAAAAGGAACAGAATCAGAGAAATGGACATCACATGGAGAGATTTCAGTGGGGAGGTGGAGAGGATGAATGGGGGGGAAAGAGTACAGGAAAGAAAAAGCATAATTGGTAGGCATAAAATAGATGGGGAGAGATAAAATGGTATAGGAAACAGAGAACTCAAATATGTACAACTCATGGACATGAACTAAGGGGTGAGAATGCTGGAGAGTTTGTGGTGCAGAGTGGAGGGGGGATAAAGGGGGAGAAATTGGGAAATCTTTAAAAACATAATCAATAAAATAAACATAAAAAAGAAAAAGAAATGGTAACCCTTTGCTTCACAGTCTGTAGCTCAATCCACTGAGGCACACCAGCCAGGGCTCATGCAGTATCTTTTGGCATAATCTCATTTATGTTACAACTGTTTTGAAAATTAAAAATTCAGATTCCTCCCTTAAAGAATCTGGTTCAGTAATTCTGGGTAAGGCCTATAAATCTATACTTTTAAGAGCATCTTTGTAGATTTGTATAATCACATGGCATTTAAACATAGACTTGATTTACATAAATGAATTTGATTGAAAATGGGCATGCTTTAATTATATATTTAGATTAAGATTTGTTCTGGTCATGGAAATTTTTTGTTGCAGTCCATTACAATCATAAGTCATTCTGACAAATTCATATTTTACCTTGTTTGGGAATGATTTCCATACAATTGAGTATGTGCTAGGACCTGGGAACATGCCATTACTCTAGCAAAGTAGCATGATAAAGTCTAAGAGTAACAGTCCAACTATGTATACTATTTTCTTTCCCCATTATTGAAAAAGTGTAAGCTGCATTTTCTGAGGTTTGTTAACTCTCCTTCTAAGAATACTGATGAAATTATATACAATAATATGCAAAAATAAATAAAAAGTTGTAAATAGGATGAGTAAACTAAGTTACTGGCTATGATATTGGAGATTGTCCTTACAATTGCAACTTAAAAGTATTGTTTTCTTAAAAATCAGTTGGTTATGCTTTTGTTTAGAGAATAAAGCTCGATAGATGTTATGTCTAAGAAAACCACATTTATCAAGACCTTTGGGTCTCTGACAGAATATTTTTTTAATTTATTATATTTATTTAAAAATAAATGGGCAAAACATATTAGAAACAAAAATATTATTGACCTCCAGATCGCTGATCTGATATTCTGCTTCATTGATCCTGCTTTTCATTCCTTCTACTGTGTTCTATAGTTCAGAAATTGTATTCTTCATTTCCTCTTGGCCCTTGTTGATAGTTTCTGTTTCCTTTTTCATGTTGATATAGTTTGCAGTGAGTTCACTGTAGCTTCCCTGTAGTTTCTG
>JAPYXV010004804.1:0-11063 GCA_028533065.1 Trachops cirrhosus
CCCCCTTAGTTCATGTCCATGGGATGTACATATAAGTTCTTTGGCTTCTCCATTTCCCATACTATTCTTAACCTCCTCCTGTCTATTTTGTACCTACCATTTGTGCTTCTTATTCCCTGTACCTTTTCCCCCATCTCCCCACTCTCTCTCCCCTCTGATAACGCTCCATGTGATCTCCATCTCTGTGATTCTGTTCCTGTTCTAGTTGTTTGCTTAGTTTCTGTTTTTTAGGTTCAGTTCTCAATAGTTGTCAGTTTGTTGTCATTTTACTGTTCATATTTTTGATCATCCTCTTTTTCTTAGGTAAGTCCCTTTAACATTTCATATAATAAGGGCTTGGTAATGATGAACCCCTTTAAACTGACCTTATCTGGGAAGCACTTCATCTGCCCTTCCATTCTAAATGATAGCTTTGCTGGATAGAGCAATCTGGGATACAGGTCCTTGCCTTTCATCACTTCAAATACTTCTTTCAGCCCCTTCTCGCCTGCAAGGTTTCTTTTGAGAAATCAGCTGATAGTCTTACGGGAATTCCTTTGTAGGTAACTGTCTCCTTTTCTCTTGCTGCTTTTAGGATTCTCTCCTTCTCTTTAATCGTGGGTAATATAACTATGGTGTGCCTTGGTGTGTGCTTCCTTGGGTCCCATTTCTTTAGGACTCTCTGAGGTTCCTGGATCTATTTCCGTCATTAGATTGGGGAAATTCTCCTTCATTACTTTTTCAAATAAGTTTTCCATTTCTTGCTCTTCCTCTTCTCCTTCTGGCACCCCTATGGTTCGGTTGTTGGAACATTTAAAGTTGTCCTGGAGGTTCGTCCTCATTTCTATAAGCCTCTCCTCATTTCTATGAATTCTGGTTTCTTCATTCCATTCTGGTGGAATGTTTCTTTCTTCCTTCTGCTCCAAATCATCGATTTGAGTCCCAGTTTCTTTCCCTTCACTGTTGGTTCCTTGTACATTTTTCTTTATTTTACTTTGCATAGCCTTTGTATGTGGTAGTGGGGTCTGAAAGGGGACAATGCTGCTTGCTCAGCTCTCGGCAGGCTTTCAGTCCCTTCCCCTGCTACCCACAAGCAAATTGGGCCCTTCTGGTGCTGATTCCCAAGTGGGTGGTTTTGTGTATGTTCTAGGACACTGTGGGTCTCTCCAATGAACTCTGCTGTGAGGCTGGGAGTTTCCCCCACCACCAGTTTTTATCACCAGAAGTTTTGAGGTTTTATTTCCCCACGCTGGAACCCTGGGTCACATCACCTGTCTTGTTTCCCAGTTGTTCTTCCCGGTATCCACACACAAATGTGGGACCACCCGGTCCACTCACCACTGCCTTGTTGTGCATCCTCTTTGCCCTGGCTGCCTATATCCGCCCCTCCTACCAGTCTGAATGAATGTTTCTTCTTTAACTAAGTTGTTGTCAGACTTCCAAAAAGTTCAATTTTCTGGCAGCTCTGGTTATTTTCTGTTTTTTTTTTTAAATATTTTATTTATTTATTTTTATGTTTAGAGAGAGGGGAAGGAAAGGAAAGAGAGAAACATCAATGTGTGGTTGCCCCTCACACACACCCACTAGAGACCTGGCCTGCAACCCAGGCATGTGCCCTGAATGGGAATCGAACTGGCGACAGTTTGATTCACAGGGCTGCACTCAATCCACTGAGCTACACCAGCCAGGGCTATTTTCTATTTTTAAATTTGTTGTTGTTCTGCTTTTGGTTGTGTGAGGAGGCAAAGTGTATCTATCTATGGCTCCATCTTGGCCAGAGGCCTCAGTCTTTATCGACTACCTTATTTTGGCTTACTGAAACCAATCTGTAGGTCAAAAGCATTGCCATGGGTTAATAGTTAGGTTATTGTTGAACTAAGTTCTTTGAACTGTATCTGGCTGATACTACCAGGAATTTGGTCTTTTCTGTTAAAGGAGACAGGCCAAAAAAATAAGCTCTTGTTCATGCTCAGAAAGGAAATATAGTACCCTGAAGAATCCACAAATATTACCACTCATGTGTTATGGGTATGGTAACAAACAAAAAGCAGTCCTGCTGAGTGACAGCCCACTAAATCTATGAAGACAACTGCAAAGGTGGTTGAATTATGATTCATCCTTTAAAGGGGAATGGTTTCAGCTTTTCCAGCCATCAACATGGGTGACTGCAAGTTACCTAAATGAAAATGCTGTCATGTTTGACCCTCGGAGAGCTAAGAATAAAATATATTAAGTTTAATGATTCTGACTACATAAAATACAGACAGGCACTCTCTGGGGTACAAACACCTGACTATTGAAGGTTCCTTCTATATAAAAAGCCAGCCCCACATTCTGCTCAAAAGGATGACACCTAGAAGGCAAGTGAATTCCCAAAGCTACTTAATTTTCTTCAGGCCAGTTGGCCAGAGGCTGTCATGGATATGGCAGGGAGGTATTCACCTGGAATCCAAAGTATGAACATGATGCACATTTCCTAATAAATACTGTGTTTTATGTAAAACATGGGCTCCCAGGTAGTCCCCGCAAAGCTAGCTGACTCCAAATACAGTTTGAATTTTATACATTTGCAAGAATATTGTTCTTCAGCACATGCTGTAATAATCACATTATGTATAAATCTTGTGAACTATATCACTGTGCTACAATATCACCATTCCATTGCAGCTAACTCCATGCAGGTTTTCAGTCTTATTGTAAGTTTAGTAAGCCTCCTTGTCATAGTGTGAGAGTCAACCCTACTTAGTGGGAAATATCTTACAAATAAACCTTTGAAAGTCTTTTTTGCAAGATAGGGAACTTCCTACATTTTGAAGATTAAAGTATTCACTTTCCTTCTTCCTGCAAGAATGCAAATTGCTCTAAGATCTATGTATATTGAGCATTATCCCAAAAGCAAAAGAAACTATAAGCAGCACAGACTTTAAAAACATAACTCTCTCCACTCACCACTACCACCAACAAGAAATGGTTGTTCAGGGAAAAAAGAGAACAGCACATGAGAGTAACAAGGTCAGTGAATCCCCACTGCCTAGCCAGATCTGTCACCAGACCAGCTCCTGCTCAGTGACTGTACATTTTATGTACCCATAGCAGAGAAGTAAATGGGGCAGAACTTTCTACCTGAAGTTCTGAATGGCACCTTCCCTCACAACTCTCCAGATGCAGAACTTCTTCCTCTGCATGGAAAGGGCACTTTATTTATGTACCTGTGTAATTCACTTAGTTTTTAACTAGTCAGTCTCCTCTTCCATATTAATACTTCTCCAACCAAGTCTTAGATGTAATTCCTTGAAGCAGAGGGATTGTCTTACTTTCCACCACAGAGCACAAAACTTTGGATATAATAATGGAAAGGATAGGAACTAAGTTTAATGAAGCTTACTTATATGCTGGTTTTATGTTAAGTAGCTTTCCTCTCCTCAAATTTATCTCACTTAAAATAGTAGATATTTAATAAGTAAATGTTGTATGTCTAGTCACCCAACTTCAATAAAAGGAAAATTGTACAGAAATTAATGAAACATTTGTGGATTCAGAAAAGAGGGAATCAGATTTTTTACCTTAAAAATGTCTTTGGGGTTAGTGGTAAAAGCTAATTATATTTTTAAATATCTATTCTATAAAGAAGTGTTGATAAACAAAAATCATTCTCATTAGTATAGAACTTTACTTCTCTTTCATAAAAACATGTAAATCAATTATCTAAAAAGTCTAAGGGTTGTAAAGATTAAGATATTTGAAGATACTTTATGAAGAGAGCCAATTCTGATAACTTACATTAAAAGAATGAGCTATCTGCTTTCAAACAAACTACATAATCCTTAGATGTCCACTATAACAGAAAAAAATCCATAAATCTCATACCTTAAGTAGCTATTATCAAGTCTTAGATTGGAGAGAAGACTTGAAATTCTACAAAACATACAGTAATATTTTTGAGCTTACCATTTAAAAATACCTAGATTCTAAAATGTTGTTACTTGGAATAGGAGACACTTGAACACAGAAGTATGTGTCCTAAGAGTCCCCAGATATTCTTATAGAAACACCTTAAAAGAAAAGACACAGAAAGCATCCTGCACTCATCTAAGCAAGGCATTGCCACTCCTAGTCCACAGGTACCACTGGAGCCCCCACTCCTTTTTTGGAAACAGCCATAGGCTTTGTGCTTTGAAGGCTGACCAGGACCATCGAACATGAAGGTCTTACTTGAGGTGAGGACTGCAGACCTATTCACTTAATAGTTATAATACATTGTTAAGAACTTCAAGTCATTCCCTCCTGAAAATTATCTTCAGAATCTCATTCTCCCAACTTCTAGCTGAGGATAAAGCCACTGCAATGCAGTGATAATGAAAACATACAAACACACACAAGCAGGTACTATAATAAGCACTTGCACACATGTGCATGTACTCACATTCATTTACTTAAAGATAATGAATGACTAAAAATATGCAAACAGAAATATATTGTTCCTATGGTATTTAAAACAAATTTATTCACCAAATCGTATCAATAAAGCAATGATCTGGCAATAATATATGGCAACAACCCAATAAATAGCCTTAGGCAGGTGACTTGTTTCTTTTAACTAGAAAGTTTAGGCTTCAGCAAAATCAGAAAACACTGCCAACAGAATCCTCAAAAACATTTCTATCCATTGAACCTCTTCAATTTTGTTACTACTCTGTTTCTACTCCAAAACTAGTTTCCATTTTTTTAAGGGTAAAAGAATTACAGTGAATTAAGAAAAAGGAAATGACTGGGGAGAAAGGAAGTAAATTTATAACCTGAGTTTTTTCTATATCAGAACTACAGCATATAGAAACATGAGCCACTATGTCAGCATAATGATCAATTTCATTATTATTTATAGCTGAGATTCTTAAGAAGCACTAACACTACATTCTCATGCAAACTTCATAAAATGTTACATTAAATCAGAGATGTAATATTCTTCACATGAGCTACATAATCTTCCACACACAGTGTTAGGGAGGCAGTAGAAGTAAAGAGGTCTAAATTTACTTTGTCAAGCATTTAATATTCTATGAGAATAAGCACAATACATTTAGCCTACAGAAAAATGTTATGTTGTCTATAGAAAAAGATCAAAAGATCAATGCAATATTAACATTCACTTTTCACAGAAAAAAGAAATTTCTGATTTTACCAATGAAACATTATATCTGTTGCTTCTATTCCATAGCTACTAAAGGCTAAGGGTAAGGAAGAGTCTCTAAAATAATGGCAAGAGTTAGAAACCAGGGGGGATTTTTCCTCCCCAAAACTGTAGTGATGTTTTAGTTTCAAGACTGGTGGATTCTTTCAGAAATTTATATGGAACCATAAATGACCCCGAATAGCTGCTGCAATTTTGAGAAAGAAGAACAAAGTAGGAGGGATCACAATACCTGATATCAAACTGTACTGGCCACTGTAATCAAAACAGCCTGGTACTGGAGTAAGAACAGACACATAGACCAATGGAACAGAACAGAGAGTCCAGAAATAAACTCAAGTCTCTATGGTCAATTAATTTTGACAAAGGGGGAAGAAGCATAAAAAGGAGTAAAAATAGCCTCTTCAACAAATGCAGGTGGGAGAGCTGAATAGCTACATGCAAAAAAAAAAAAAAAAAAAAAAAAAAAAAAAAAAAAAAAAAAAAAAAAAAAAAGAAACTCAATCACCAGCTTACACCATACACAAAAATAAATTCAAGGTGGATTAAAGATTTAAATATAAGTTGTGATACCATACAAGTCCTAGAGGAAAACATTGGCAGGAAAATCTCAGACATTCCATGTAGCAACATCTTCACTGATATGTCCCCTAAAGCAAGGGACATAAAGGAAACAATAAACAAATCGGATCTTATCAAAATAAAAAGCTTCTGCATGGCTAAAGAAAACAGCATTAAAATGACAAGAGAACCAACTGTATGGGAAAACATATTTGCCAATGATACCTCAGACAAGGGTTTGGTCTCCAAAATATACAGAGAGCTCACACAACTCCACTCCAGGAAAACAAAACAAAACAAAAAACAATTAAAAAATGGGCAAAAGACTTGAACAGACACTTCTCCAAGGAGGACATACAGAGGGCCCAGAGACATGTGAGAAGATGCTCTCCATCACTGCCATCAGAGGGATGCAAATTAAAACCACAATGAGATACCACTTCACACCAGTCAGAATGGCTGTCATAAACAAGTCAACAAACAATGAGTGTTGGAGAGGTTGTGGAGAAAATGGAACCGTAGTACACTGTTAGTGGGACTGCAGACTAGTGCAGCCACTGTGGAAAACAGTATGGAATTTCCTCAGAAAACTAAAAATGGAACTGCCTTTTGACACAGCTATTCCACTGTTGGGATTATAGCCTAAGAATCCTGAAACACCAATCCAAAAGAACCTGTGCACCCCAATGTTCAGAGCAGCACAATTTATAATAGCCAAGTGCTGGAAGCAACCTCAGTGCCCATCAGTAAATGAGTGGATCAAAAAACGATGGTACATTTACACAATGGAATACTATGCAGCAGAGAGAAAGAAGGAGCTCCTACCCTTTGTGACAGCATGGATGGAGCTGGAGAGCATTATGCTAAGTGAAATAAGCCAGGCGAGAGGGATGAATACCATATGATCTCAACTTTAACTGGAATATAATCAACAAAAGTTGATTAAACAAGCAAAATATAACCAGAGACACTGAAATTAAGAACAATCTGACAGTAACCAGAGGGGAGATGAGAGTGGATAATGGGGGTAAGGGGTTTCAGGAACTACTATAAAGGACACAGGGACAAAACCAAGGGGGAGGGTGGAAGCAAGGGACGGAGGTGGGATTGGCTGGAGTTGGGGGTAATTGTGGGGGTGCAGACAGCTGTAATTGAACAACAACAAAATAATTTAAAAGAAAACATTGAGGTGCTTAAATGCCACAAGGCTTTAAGTCTGATCACCTCTAATTTGGGGTTGGGGGAGGCAAAAAATGAAAATCATTCATTTGTGGGGACAAAATAGAATTTCAAATATGACTACTTCCTAACTTCCTGTTTTGGCTTTAAAATTTCCTTCATACAACAATGGGTCACTCATTCACTTAGAACTATGTACGAGTCATCTGGTAATTTAAAGATAGCAATGTGAAGGTCCAGACCAGCTGAATTAGTTTGTTTGTACCATTCAATGCATCCAGTCTGTGAACATTGCTACAGTATGCTGAGCATAGCATCCCTGTAGCTCTCTTTGTGGGGATCAGCATCAATAGGGGTCTCCATACCCTTTTTGGAGAAAATTATAGGTAAATATTGTACTCAGAATTTATACAAAAGAGAAACAAGACTAATAATCCACTTAGACCATGTGACTTACATAAGTGTGAACCTATGTTCAGGTCAGGAATAAAATCTGATTGGTCTATAAACCAGTCATGTGCCCTTCTTCCCTCTGACAGTTCCAGACAATAAGACATAAGAGCAAGCCTTTGGGTGGGTGGCAGAGAAGGCACAGAGTTATGGGAAATATCTACTGTCTCTTCAGGAGACACCAGAAGAGATGGTCCTTTTTTCTTGTTTACACCCCTGGGTCTGGACACGATGTCTAGAACTGCTGAGGCCATATTGCTACCAAAGTATCGGTAAAGCCATCCAGGGTAAGAGGCCAGAGCCACAAAAAAACAGAGAAGCAGAAGCAACATGTCATGTCAGAAGCCTAGGTTTGGATTTTTTGTTGTGAGACGATCTATTTCGCCACTGTTCAAGCCAAAGGGAGTCCAGGTTTTTTGTTGCCCGCAGCTGGAAGCATCCTAGCTAATGTGTCATTTCCTTCTGGTTACTCACATTCTAGACTACTTGGAGGACAGTTCTCAGTGGAGACAAACAAGTTAAAGTCACCATATGCTGGGAGCTCTTCCAAAATGTGAAGCCATTTTACATTATATGGTATTCTATACAAAATTAGAGGCTTGCCTAAAGCTCTGTCAAAAGCTTTTGGAATTAAGTTGGGGCTGCCTCACTGAAAGTGGCATGCTTCCCATGAGAATAATTTCCCTTTGAAACACTGGAAATGAGAATTCAACGATACTCAGTTTCTCATAGTGGTTCATTAAAAGTATAAAGGAAGCTTCCTTTAACTCTCTTAGACCATCTTTCTTTTTTGTGTTTGCCTAAACAAAGGAGTAACAACTGTGACAACTCAGAGAAATGATTACATTTAATACAAACATAACTATGAAGTGGAAGGAGATTACAGCAATCCTAGACAGCAGACCTATATTTCCATTAACATGTGGACCTAACAAAGACCAAACAATTGGTTCTAACATATTAATTTGAACTATTTCCTTTTAGATATTTCCTACATTTTTCAGATTGATTTTCAGTATTAGATTATATTGTACTAATGTCCATTTCTGATGGTTAAATTTGATTAGCTACTCTACTGTCTCACTTAAAAACAAAACAAATAAAAATTCCCACTTAAGTGCTAAATAAAACACAAAATATTATAAAATATACCTCTCTCAGATGGCAAGTTATTAAGGAACATTCAAAAATCAAAGACTGAATAAGAGTGAAAACCCAGTGAGGTAAACAAAGCAGCAAAGCTGGCTTTTGCTTTAAGAGCATGTTTTAAACTCTGAGAACTTAAACTTTAGTACTTATGGCAATAATAGGGCACAGGGGACACAGGACAAAGCCTAGGGTCCTCCAAGTTCCCCATAAAGCTGGGACTGCAAAGAGCTAAACCATCAGTATAAAATAAAGGTGATTTAGAAACAAAAGGGACATCTCAGAACTGTTAAGGAAAACTGCTTTACTTGAACTATGGCACTGAGAGTAAGGGGAGAAATAAACTCCACTGAGAATTTATAATAACAAGATAAGCCACATGAAACTTTGCAGCACAAATTCATACAAACTAGGTGGTCCAAAAACAAACAAAACAAAATAAAAACATGGGCTTAGAGATTTTGGCATTTGGCAAAAACAAATGTAAATCCTCTCTAGAGAAAGCCACCTTCAGCCCAGGATTAAAAGAATGCCCACATATAAAGTTTTGAGGTGTATGACTTCATACGAAAAACTTCAAAAAACACAGTAGAGAATAATGCACAATGATTGAAAGTCAGAGAAATGGCAGTAGTATCAGGGCTGCTGATATTTAAAGACCCCAGACATTTAAATGACCAGACAGAATACACAACATACTTAATATGTTAAAAAAAAAAAAGAGTGGGTCAACATTTCTTGTTAAAAGAGTAATAGAGCACTTTTGGCCAAGATGGAGGCATAGGTAGATAAACTTTACCTCCTTGCCAAACCAAAAGAAGGACAACAACGACTTTAAAAACAAAAAATAGCCAGAACTGCCAGAAAATCAAGCTGTATGCAAGTCTGACAAACAAGGAGTTAAAGAAGACACATTTATTCAGACTGGTAGGAGGGGCGGCAGAGATGATGTGCTGCAGCTGGAGGACAACAGGGGCAAGGCAGTGGCTGGCAGACTGGGCGGTCCCACATTTGTGTGCAGATAACTGGGAGGAACAACTGGGGAGTGAGACAGATGGCACAACTCAGGGTTCCAGTCCAGGGAAATAAGGCCTCAAAACCTCGGGCTGTAAAAATCTGTGGAGTTTGGGGTGGCAGGAGAAACTCCGAGCCTCACAGGAGAGTTCATTGGAGAGACCCACAGTGTCCTAGAACATACACAAAACCACCTACCTGAGAATCAGCACCAGAAGGGCCCAATTTGCTTGGGTAGCAGGGGAGGTGACTGAAAGCTAGCCAAGAGCCAGGCAAGCAGCATTGTCCCCTCTCTGACACCACCCTCGCAGACAGCACTACAACGCAGCCACGTGGGTTGCCCTGCTCTGGCGAAAACCTAAAGCCCTGCCACTTACAACATACTAGCTATGCAGAGACAAAAAAAAAATATGGCCTTAACCAAAGAACAGATCAAAGCTCCAAAAATAGAACTAAGCAATGAAGAGATAGCCAGCCTATCAAATGCACAGTTCAAAACACTGGCAATCAGGATGCTCACAGAAATGGTTGCGTATGGTTGCAAAACAGAGGAAGAAGTGAAGGCTATGCAAAGTAGAATAAAGAAAAATGTACAAGGAACCAACAGTGAAGGGAAAGAAACTGGGACTCAAATCGATGATTTGGAGCAGAAGGAAGAAAGAAACATTCCACCAGAATGGAATGAAGAAACCAGAATTCATAGAAATGAGGAGAGGCTTATAGAAATGAGGACGAACCTCCAGGACAACTTTAAATGTTCCAACAACCGAACCATAGGGGTGCCAGAAGGAGAAGAGGAAGAGCAAGAAATGGAAAACTTATTTGAAAAAGTAATGAAGGAGAATTTCCCCAATCTAATGACGGAAATAGATCCAGGAACCTCAGAGAGTCCTAAAGAAATGGGACCCAAGGAAGCACACACCAAGGCACACCATAGTTATATTACCCACGATTAAAGAGAAGGAGAGAATCCTAAAAGCAGCAAGAGAAAAGGAGACAGTTACCTACAAAGGAATTCCCGTAAGACTATCAGCTGATTTCTCAAAAGAAACCTTGCAGGCGAGAAGGGGCTGAAAGAAGTATTTGAAGTGATGAAAGGCAAGGACCTGTATCCCAGATTGCTCTATCCAGCAAAGCTATCATTTAGAATGGAAGGGCAGATGAAGTGCTTCCCAGATAAGGTCAGTTTAAAGGGGTTCATCATTACCAAGCCCTTATTATATGAAATGTTAAAGGGACTTACCTAAGAAAAAGAGGATGATCAAAAATATGAACAGTAAAATGACAACAAACTGACAACTATTGAGAACTGAACCTAAAAAACAGAAACTAAGCAAACAACTAGAACAGGAACAGAATCACAGAGATGGAGATCACATGGAGCGTTATCAGAGGGGAGAGAGAGTGGGGAGATGGGGGAAAAGGTACAGGGAATAAGAAGCACAAATGGTAGGTACAAAATAGACAGGAGGAGGTTAAGAATAGTATGGGAAATGGAGAAGCCAAAGAACTTATATGTACATCCCATGGACATGAACTAAGGGGG
>JAPYXV010004805.1:0-11063 GCA_028533065.1 Trachops cirrhosus
AAGAACTGTGAAAACTTTCATTTCTTCGTGATCATGAAAGAAACTTTTGATATAATGTATACAGAAATGTAGTCAAGAATATCCTAAAAGGACAGAATATTGGCTGCAAGGAGGCACAACTCATTTCTTTCCTAGCTCTACTCAGCTCTTCTGTCACTGATTTTACGATTTCAGTGTCACAGTGTAAAACATTTTTGGGAATCACATGCACTTGCATGCCCTAGAAACCTGAAAGTGTAGAAGACAAGATGGAAACCTATTCACCACGTCTAATAAACATGGAAGTCACAGAATATGGGGGATATTCAGGTGTGTGCATCATCCATCCTCTGATTGCCAGCTGCTGCCTGAAAGAACTGAGAAGTAGCTATCACTTGGATAAGTGTCGAATTACATGGAGGATATTAAAAGAGGATTTATTCTATGACTCTGGAATAGGGAAAGACAAATTTCAACATAATGTGCAAAGTCTGCTGCTTAGTAGACTGCAGAGTGTGGAGATGAAACAGACCATTTGTTTTCTCCATTAACTAAAGCTTTACAGAATGATAAAGTTGAAAGGGTCTTGAGACAAGCAAGTGTTCGATTCCCACAACATGCATTTATTTGTCAGGCCTTAGCAACACATTTCTAAAGGGTAAAGAGAAAGACTTTGACACTGCTCTGCATTGGGCAAATGAGGCCAAACAGAGAGCACCTAAAAATTCCTATATCTCAGATACACTTGGTCAGGGCTACAGAAGTAAAATCAAATGGTGGTTGGATGAGAACAAAAACTGCAGAGCTATCACTGTTAATAATCTAACATATTTCCTGGAAACTGCTGAAAATGCATCAGGAGCTTTCAAAAAAAATCCCAAGAACAAACTAATAGGAAAGACTATGAAACAGAGACTTGGTCACCACAGAAATCCCGAAGAAAATATGATGTGTATAATATGGCTGGTTTCTTGGGTGAAATAGAAGTTGGCCTTTACACTATTCAGATTCTTCAGCTCACTCCCTGTTTCCACAAAGAAAAAGAATCATCTAAAAAAACTATGGCAAAATTATCCAGAAAAAGAAATATTCATACAAAAATGAATATTATTTGACTCTTAGCAAGTTTGCATCCTATTTACAAAATTTGCAATCAGATATGGAAAAGTGCTTTGACTTTTTCTCTGATTATATGGTTCTTCTGGAAACAAGGAATACTCAAAAAGAAACTGTGGAACTCCCCTTAGGCATGAAAATCAGTCATTGTTTCAGTAAATCATGGAATTTCCATGCCCTTTGAATTTGGGTCCATTAAAAAGCAAAGAGAGTCAGTTACTCCAAGAGAAGAATTGCAGGAAAAGTCTAGAAGCTTTGAGAGCAGATAGGTTTTCTGGACTTCTGGACTATCTTAACCCAAATCACAAAGAGGCCACAGCCATTACAGAAAATATAGTGAACAACAGACTTTCCTCTTTCTGCAAAATCCACATAAGCGGCTGGTAAAGGAGGAACAAAATTTAATTTTGGCCAACATTCTTCTCAGTTTTCTAAAACCCAACTCCAAGTCCATTCATCCACTTAACATATTTAAAAAATAGCTCCAAGAAGTGTTACAGTTGGTAGAATAAGATCATCAATATCCAGACCCTTATTTCCTGGCCTGTCTCCTGTTCTGGCCAGAAAATGAAGAGCTAGATGAAGATGCCGAACTAATGGAAAAGTATGATACATGCTTAAATAGATCTTTCGATAGACAGTTACAGGAGCATGTGCAGGTCCAATCAGGCAAGCACACTTTTCTACCTGGGGAAGAGGAAGGGTCTCAACAGTCTTGTTCACAAGGCCAAAATAAAGCAGTACTTCAGTAAAGCATGAAATATAAATTCCTTCTGGCATAGGGGAGATGAGTGGGAAGGAAAGGAAGTCAAAGACCTCCTGAACCATCTCACTGGTTGGGCTGAAGGCAAGAAAATCTCTATCGAATATGGAACAGAGAAAAGACGAAAATATTAGTAACATCTGTTTATTCAGGTTCACTAATAAGTAATGGCAACATAGAAAGAATGTCCATCTACCTACAGTTTTCTGTTGAAGGCCAGCTAGCATATGCTATAGAAGTTATTTAAGAAGATATATTATTAGCTGAAATATGTTTATTCATATTTTTCTCTGATCTTATTCTCTCAATTCCCATGGTATTTAGATGACATTATTGGCTTACCTCTATCATGGATTTTGCATTTGTCTCCCCAGATAAACTATAAGCCTTGGCAGGGCATGAAACTTGTCTATGCACAGTTCTTGGCACACAGTAGAATCAACTTTCAGTGTTTTAAATAAGCACTTTCAGACTGACATTTAATTAACAAGTTTAAATTGATAACCACCGGTCCCATCATTACCAGTTACAGGTCAATAAAATCTGTTTTAATTCTAAAAAAACAAATAAATAATAAAAAATAAAAAGCTCCCTTTTGATGAAGATGCCATTGGATGCAAAGGTATTGACCTTGTCACTCAAAATATGTTCTCAGTGCCGGCAGCATGACCATCACCTGAAAACCTTCAGAAATGCAGAATCTCAGACTCCAACCTGAACCTCCTGAATTAGAATCTACATTTTAACAAGATCCCCAGGGGTTTGTGTGCACAGTGACATGTGAGATGTATGCTCTTGAGGTTCCAGCACAGAGTTGGGAGCAGCAGGTAGAGAGACATGACTGTTTCCATCCTGCCAGGGACGTGACAAGAAACTCGTGTCTTCAGAACAGCCTCCACCCCTCGCTTCTCACACACTCACACCCCCTACAGCCACCACCAATGAGAATTACCCAAGTTTATATCTCTGCCAAGGCCTCAGCTCCAGGAAGGGTGTTTTCCCAGGGAATTTTGCTAAGGGGGAAGACTTCGCCCACTGGCTTTACGCTTACCCTTAACACATTTGTTCCCCCACAGATACTCACTTGCCTCAGCATCCCCAGTCCCATAGTTGCTTATCATTTCCTTCTTTGGTCAAAGGCAGTCAGCCAATATGCCCCTTTTGCTTCCAGAACCTTCTTCCAGAAACTAACTAGAGACTAATAAGGTCACAATGCAAAGTCATTATGCATCACAGATAAAATTAATCATTTATAATTTATGTTATTTCTCTGCAAAGAAATGATTAGTCATCTCCAAGAACAAGGATATGAACACATCAGTCAGTTTCCTTACCCTGAGCCATGCAAGGCCCCCTTGGGTTCAGAACTCTGACTCTGCAGGAAGATGTGGATTAAGTGGGAAAGGCATGCATGCACTCTAATGGTTAGGAACCTTTACCAACACCTCTTAACTTCTGAGCAATTCTCAATATGCCTCTTTGCCGAGGCTTTTGTCTATGTCTGTGTTGAATTCACTTTTTTTAAAAATTAGAGCAAGTGAATTATAACAGCTAAACCTTGTTGTGTTATATATTATTTAGCCCAGAATATTATATGGCAGATGATGATAATAGTAATAACTTAGTACTTATTATATGCCAGTCACTATAATAAGTGTTTTCTATGTATTAGCTCATTTAAACCTCAATAATCCTGGGAGGTGAGTACTGTCATAATCATAATCATTCCCATTTTACCTATAAAGAAACTGAAGCCTAGAGAAATGACATAATTTGTACAAGGTCACATAAGGTCACATGACTAGTAAGCCACCAAACCAGGGTTAGAATACTGAATCTGCTTAACTGCTATAATACGCCACCTCCCAAGTTCTCAAAGCTTCCTCATAGCTGGATCTGGTAGGACTTAAATTCATAAACTGTGGATAAGGGAGAGGGGCCCAGTTTTTGAGCTGAAGTATCTTCCCTCTATCTTTCTAGTAATATTTGTTAAGATGCTGATCTTACAGAAAAGCTTTATGCAGTTGGAGCTGTTTCTAGAGCCCAAGGAAGTCCAGAACTTTCTTTCATGTCACCCCTCAGGACCTCACTGAAGGAGGCAGGCATTTCCTCTTTTTTTTTTTTTTTTGAATTTTCATTCATCTATCCATTCAAGAAACATGTTACACTTGTATCACAATCTTGGCACACAATTGAAAAAGTAATTCTGCCATCCTTCCAACTGCTCACAATGTAGTGACAAATACAAGTTATGCTATGATAGAGCGAAACAAATAGCAATTTATTAATCAGGGTGTGAGATTCTCTAGAGAGAAGACCAGACCTTGGCCATCTCATTTCCTTAACCACGCGCACATCCGAAAGTACTTGACAAACACCTGGTGAGCAGGTGAAACCAAACTTGGAGATCAGAGAAAGTTCCACAAAGCTTCAGCATCTCAGCTGGGTCATGAATAACATAGAGAATATTGATTTGTGGCAGAAAATGAAGGAAAGGCTGTTCCTGGCTGGGACCACAACAGGAGAAGCTGTTGCCAAAAGTCTCCAGATTTCCACCTTCTGGCTGCCCAGGCCTGCTGCCTGTGGGCCTGAAACTTTTTGATGCCACACAACAGTACCTCTGGTTAAAAACTCCTGCCCCACCCTCTCACCTTACTTAGGTCTAGCAGGGGATCTGCAGCTCAGCTCAGAGACTGATTCTGATGAATTGGCTTATAACGGATGCCTCCCACCTGTGGCTCATTTCTTAAAGAGGTGGGGGATGGCAGAGACACAGTGAAAATCAGGACTAGGAATCCACTTAAAACTCCTAAATACGGAGGAGGATGGGTTCAGTACGGAGGAGGATGGAAGGCAGATTCCGGACTGGAGATTTCGAAAGAGCTTGTGGCAAAGATTAGCCCCTAGCTCTCCCTAATAGACCTTTTCTGGCAGAGGAATGTGGATCATAGAACAAAGTTGAGGTCACAGGCTTTAGGGCCAGATATATCAATAACTTCAACCTGAATCCTGCCACTTCTCATGTCTCCAGTGAGTCTCTTAAGCTGTGGGTGTTTAACCTTTTAAAATGAGTAAACTAAAAGGCTAGTGGGCTATGAGGCCTCAGTGGTGATCAAAGGGAGCTTGGCTTACTACCAGTCCTGTAACAAGTAATATTCTTATTTAAATTAGTTACTTATTCCCATTCTGTAGACAGTAACCATAGACAGCTCTGAACTTGCTCCCCTGCCTAGCTCACCATTCCAGGTATGGTGCTGGAGAGAGAGGCTCCCATCCTCTGCATAGCTACCTGCCCTGAACATATAAATAAGCTACCCTCAAGCCTTAGCTGGGCAGCATCTCCCTCTTCCAGGCTGGTTCCTGATGTCCCCTCTTCATCACTAAGTGGCATAGCCTTTGGTTGGGTAACACAGACTTAACCTGAAATGAGAGGTAGTAAAGAAGAGGGTGCTGATGGCCAGGTCTTCAAGAAGAGGCCTCCTGACTGGAAGAACAGAAGCCACTCCTTGTGGAATAAGGGAACCTCCCTTCTTGTGCCCTGGGCAAGAAAGCCTCTTGAGGGCAGCTGTGGCTATAGGGGTTCCCACCTCTCAGCCTAAATTCGCTTGTTACAGGCCATGGGCTTCTACAAAGATAGCCTAGTGTCTGAACACATGAGTCCTACTTTCCAGCCCATCAGACTCTCTTCCTAGACCTAGGGTAGATTTGGAGCAGCTCATAGCATGCCAGAGTGTTTGTTTGTTTGATCAAAGATGCCGGCACCACGACAGTTCAAGCTGTTTGAGGTGACTTGCGATCATGTGTGGATTTGCATGAAAGCCTCAGACTAAAGTAGATCTGTTTGGTGGAGAGAGGGGGAGAAAATGGCCTCTTCTGCCACCATTCTTCAGTAAGTTCTTTCTTTAGGAAATCTGAGGTGAGGCAAACTCTGACCCCTTGGGCTCATTTTAGAATCTGTTTCTGGTTCCATCTAGCCCTCTGAGATTCCCAGAATGACCTTTCTTTGTGGCAGCTCTTCAGGGTCAAGGCAAGATGTTTGCTTGTTTCTACCACTTCCCGGAGACCAAGTCTTAATCACTAAACAAATTCCTCAGAGCTGGGTTTTTCCAAGTTTCCACAACCTCGTGTACACTTTAACCTGACAGTCATATTTCAATTTTGTGTTTCCTTTAAGGAAAATCATAATTAGCAGATGAGAAAAAAGTGTTAACTAGTGGTTCCTGCTCTTCTCATCCCAAGAAGAGTTCTAGAAGCTTAGAACTGCTCTGCCTGGTTTTAGAAGCTATAACCCCCATGGCTAAGGCTGAGTAAAAAAGCCTTAGGGACATTAGCCACTAAGGAGACAAAAACTTTATTCCCTTTCTCATATCACCCTACTTGGCCTGGGTGGATGACTGGTTAACCAATGATGGATAAGATTCCTCAAGGGAGGAACAACCTAAGACAGGCACAGTCGTGACGGGGCCATCAGGGAAAGACTTAGGGGACTATAGAAAAGGGGTGATGGACCTTCACCCCTCGGCTTTGTTATTGCTTGAGTCCTCATTCCACTACAGGAAGTTTCCTACTGTCTTGGCTACTTTGTTTCCCTAGCCTGACTGTAGCCTGAAAAAGAATGCCAGATAAGGGTGGCGCAGCCCTATATACTATTACAGGTGATTCCTGCGGGGCAATCAGGCCTGAAAAAGAATGCATGAAGTCCTGTGAGTCCTGCTTTGCTAGGAATACCACCAGGTTAATCTATGTTAGCTGTTTAGGCTTCAAGCATAAAATGAGTTTGTTTCTGAAAGTTTTATGGCCCTTTGAGAAAAAAAGTGTTGAGGAAATGCTCTCTTTAAAAAAAAAAAAAAAAGTATCAGGCACTAGTGGCAACTGCAAGAAAGCTGTGGAAGACCAATCAGAAACCAAGGAGCTGAACAGATCAAGATCATGTGGTTGAGAGACTGGGATAAATACCGCAATATGTTATAACAATCCAAGGGCTTCTGAGGTACCCTCAACAATGACACTGGCTGTGCAGTGGGATAATGGATTAAAACAATTCTATGTGAAAAGTGTAGGAAATGCAGTAGTGGAAAACTTAGAGAAATAAAACACATTTTGTTGAGATGCTTTGAAGTGTGAGGACCAGATTTATCATCTTTTCAGAGAAACATGTACCCACCCTGCCAGTCTGGGGCTGCTGGGAGGTCAAGTTTGGGCAGAAAATGAGCTAGGCTCCTACCATGCCCTCTAGTTGTGTTTTCAAACTGTTAACTTGAGTCTTTACTAACCTTTTAGACTCTGCCAGCATTTTTGGTCTTACTGTATATGACCTTTTCTCTTCTGTTAATAGTTTTCTCCTGTTCAGCTTCACTAATTAAACTTAGTGAAATTCCAAGACTTAGGTGAGAGCCAGAGTTACAAAGTCACATCAACTACAATAATACTATTTGAAAATGATTTGTGAGCTTTCCCTATGAGAAATAGATTCCATGAAACTGGTTGTATCTGTATACACTTTTTAAAGGATGGACATTTTTCCTATGAGATTCTTCAAACTCTATATGCAGTAGTCTCTCCTTACCTATAGTGTAGCTTTCCAGTTTATTACTTGCGACCAAGCAGTCTGAAAATATTAAATGGACAGCTGAAGTGCCATTCAGTTTGAATTTCAGTTGAAATTGCACACCATTCTGGGTGACGTGATAACTTTGTGCTTCCCTGCTGCACCCTGCCTGGAACATGAACCCTTCTCTGTCTGGCCCACCCACCACAGTGTGTAGCTGACCTGTCACTTAGCAGCTGTCTAGGTTATCAGATTATCTGATACCATGTTCACATAGCTCTTATCACAGTATATTCTTTCTTACAATCCTCCTGTGCCTGACTTATAAATTATACTTTATTATGGGTATGTATAGGGAAAAAATGGTACATAAACGGTTCAGTAATGGTTTCAGGTGACCACTGGGGATGGTCTTAGAACATGATCCCTTTGGATAAAGGAGGCCTACTGTGCCATGGACTGTTAGCAGGCTTCCTTAAAGTGGTTGAAGCCCTAAGAATCTCACCCCTCTGACATCTCTTCTAGAAACTTCTGTGTGTTTTTTTGTTGTTGTTCAAGTAGTTGTCTCCTTTTTCCCCACCACCACTTTCTCCTGCCCTACCCGCCCCCCTCAATCCTACCCCCTTTGGCTTTGTCCATGGGTCCCTTATACATGTTCTTTGATAACCCTTTCCCTTCTTTCCCCTACTGTTTCCCTCCTCCTCCCCTCTGGTTACTGTCAGTTTGTTCTTTATTTCAATGCCTCTGGTTATATTTTGCTTGTTTGTTTCATTGATTAGGTTCCACTTATAGGTGAGATCATACGATATTTCTCTTTCACTGCCTGGTTAATTTCACTTAGCATAATGTTCTCCAGTTCCATTCATGCTGTTCCAAAGGGTAGGAACTCCTTTCTTTCAGCTGTGTAGTATTCTATTGTATAAATGTACCATCGTTTTTTTTATCCAGTTTTGATCCACCCATTTATTGATAGGCACTTAGGTTGCTTCTAGCACTTGGCTATTGTAAATTGCACTGCTATGAACATTGGGGTGTATAGATTCTTTTGAATTGGTGTTTCAGGATTCTTAGGGTATAATCCCAGCAGTGGAATCACTGGGTCAAAAGGTAGTTCCATTTTTAGTTTGAGGAAACTCCATACTGTTTTCCACAGTGGCTGCACCAGTCTGCATTCCCACCAACAGTGCACTAAGGTTCCCTTTTCTCCATAATCTTGCCAGCACTTGTTGTTTGTTGATTTGCTAATGGTGGCCATTCTGACTGGTGTGAAATGGTATTTCATAGTGGTTTTAATTTGCATCTCACTGATGGTAGTGATGCCAAGCATCTTTTCATATGTCTCTGGGCCCTCTGTATGTCCTCCTTGGAGAAGTGTCTGTTCAGGTCCTTTGCCCATTTTTTAATTAGATTTTTTGTCTTCCTGGAGTGGAGTCATGTGAGTTCTTTATATATTTTGAAGATCAAACCCTTGTCTGAGGTGTCATTGGCAAATATATTTTTCCATACAGTTGGTTCTCTTTTCATTTTGCTGATTTCTTTAGTGGTGCAGAAACTTTTTATTTTTGTGAAGTCCCATTTGTTTGTTCTTTCCTTTATGTCCCTTGCTCTAAGGGACATATTGGTGAAAATATTGCTGCATGGAATATCTGAGACTTTCCTGCCTAAGTTCTCCTCTAGGACTTTTATGGTGTCGTGACTAATATTTAAGTTTTTTATCCATCTTGAGTTTATTTTCATATGGTGTAATTGGTGATCAAGTTTCACTTTTTTACATGCAGCTGTCCAGATCTCCCAACACAATTTGTTGAAGAAGCTATTTTTACTCCATTTTATGCTTCTGCCCCTTTTGTCAAATATTGACCATAGAGACATGGGTTTATTTCTGAACTTTCCATTCTGTTCCTTGGATCTATGTGTTTGTTCTTATGCCGGTACCACACCGTTTTGATTATAGTGGCTTTGTAAAGAAACTTCTGGCCCTGGCTGGTGTGGCTCAGTGGATTCCCACTGTGCTGGCCTGTGAACCGAAGGGTCACCAGTTTGATTCCTACTCAGGGCACATGCCTAGGTTGCAGACCACATCAGGTCTCCAGTAGGGGGCGTGCAAGAGGCAATCACACATTGGCTCTCCCTCTCTCCCTTTCTCCTTCCCATTCCCTCTGTCTAAAATAAATAAATAAAATCTTCAAAAAAAAAACAAAAGAAACTTCTGTTTTCTGATGTCACTTTGAAATGATTTATCAAAAAAGGCACACATGCATGCCTAATGGATGCTCCTCAGCCCCCAGCTCCAAGACAGTTACATAGTAATTTAACAGACATAGGTTAAGATCATCTGAGTCTCATGATTGAAGCTTTAATTTCCATATGAAATTAACTTTGAGGGGAAGAAATGAACATTGTCACGGAGTATTCAAAAGCTTGAATTGTATAGGAGTTGGGTAACTTTGGGCTATAAATGCCTACTCATGCTTGTAAGTGACTCTTCTGTGCAGAACTATGTAAAGGGAAAGATCAGGTAATGTCAAGGTGGACTTGCTTGAAGAATCCCTTATTGTGTACATGCATGTATGATACCTTTCTCCTAAGCCTTCCTCCTTAAAGTGCCTAAGTAGACCAGTTTAGTCCATCTTTTCTGTTTGCCTCCCCGACCACCTACCTCAAAACATACCTTTGAAATTTGTATGGGGTATGCATATATAACATGCCTATTTCCTGAAAAGGGATTATAATCCTTTCTTTTCATGCATCTCATACCTGCTGTTAAGTTCGAAGAAGTCTTTCTAAATAGCCTTTGGGGCAAGAGTTTCAGGTCTATGAAAGACAAAATGTGGGGAAGCTATTCAGTGTTCAGTAACCAAGGAGCAAAGAACCTGGGAGAAGCTAGAGAGGATTGGAAGGACTCAGTTTCCCTTTTGTGGGAGGAGGAGTGCTGGAATTAACTCTAACTTGTCTGTTTTGATCCTTCAGGAGTTTCAGACTTAGTCAATGTCCTCCTAGAACTTTTTACCTTTGATCTACCAAGGACAGGTACCTGAGCAGTTGTAGGCAACCATTAGTTAATGGAAATGAACTTCAAGTGGAGATCAAATGGCCTTCTTGACTGAACCAAACACTTAGCTTGACTGAGAAAGTTCTAATCTTAACTCCGTGTTCACTTGATTATAGAACGTATTCAACTGACTCATGCTGAGGCAAGGGGCTTGGGCCTCATCTGGCTAGGTATAAAGGCATCCTGTCTTAGCCTGAATTCCCTTGCAAACAGCTTGACAGGCAGACTTGTGTGTATGAGAAGCTTATCTGGGTCATCTGGGGCATGATCTAAGGAAGCAGGGAGGAGGCAGGGTGTTAGTGTCACTGCTATTAGTATCATGGGCTTAATTCTGTTGAGATCTCCCAGAAATTATTTGCTTGAGGGATAAGCCAGGAGTGTTTATCCATCAGCTTTTGTGCTGTGAGCTCCTTTAAAAGGTAGCAAGCTCCTGCCTGCATTTACAGAACTGGGGGAGCCCTGAAGCAGAAAGTACATGCATGAGGGACTCACTCTGTGCGAAGTGCTGTCAGTGTGAAGTGAGCTGATGTCTGCATGCTGCTGTCTGAGATCAGCAGGCTGCAGATGCAGTCTGTGGCTGGAACGAAGTAAGGCTGAACTAATGA
>JAPYXV010004806.1:0-11062 GCA_028533065.1 Trachops cirrhosus
GCTCAGAGATGTGTAGGAATTACCTCATTTCCCCTTGGTCACTGCAGGGCAGGGGCAAGTGTGTCTCTCAAGATGCTGGATCTCTCCCAAGGCTGCCTTTTTTCTGAGTTTTCCAGCCCCTGAGCCCTTTCCTACTTAACTATCTGGCTATGAATATTCTCTTGCTTGAAACCAAAGTGTCTTATCTGATGCAGATTGGAAAGTCTCCAAATTGAGAGTCAAGTCCCTTCTGACCTATTTGTGGACAAATCGTGGTGAAAGCCTCTTTAAGGCAGAAGCCAGGGAAATAATAAAGTGACCGAAGCAGACTGAAGACAGCCTCCCACAAAGGGGAATGCATGGGGGCTTTAGATACAAACCCCTTTTGTGAGTTCACAAGAAGACTGTCCCCGACCCAGTGGGTTTGATGAGATACAACAGCAGCTACAGAGAACAGAGGTATATCCTGTTGCTGTGGACCGATTCATTGTTCCTTCCCCCTTGTGATCTTACTCTTAGATCTTACTGAGTTTGGTCTGTCACTCGGGCTTGGGTGCCCAGATGCATGAATGGCGGTCAGGTTTCAGAACTTGGCTTCCTAACTTTAGTGACACCCCCCCTACCATTTTTCTTAAATAATACTCAAGCAAAGTGCACACTTACAGAATTATGCTTTAATCCTGCTGTATCAGTTGGGTTTTTGGGTACCTGATGCAAACAATTTATAACTATCTTGGTACTTAAGACAAAGAATAGAAGCTTTGTTACAAAGAGGAAGTTTTGTGTTAGGAGGTAGAAGGGGATAAGGCTGGTATTGAAAATATTTCCACGGAGAGTTTTGACCAGGGATTCTCTTACAGAAACAGTGAAAAATTTCTTGACTTTCCTTAGACTGTTTTCTCATAAAAAAAAAAAGAGATGATTGTCTACATTACAGTGTTTAGTAATAAGAACTAAGTAAGAAGTATCTAAAGTGCAGTTATTTAAGCATCCAGTGCATTTTAAATAGAATATGTCTTAAACAACAAATGGATAAAAGAGGAAATTAAAGGGGAAATAAGAAGTATCTTGAGAAAAACCAAAGTAGAAACATAACATACCAAAAATTATGGGATGCAGCAAAAGCAGTTGTAAGAGGGAGGTTCATAGCAATACACATCCAAGTTAAGAAACAAGAAACATCTCAAGCAACTAACTCTCCACCTTAAGGAACTTGAAGAAGAAGAACAAATAAAGACCAAAGGTACAAGAGAGAAGGAAATGATAGTAACATTACCACAGAAACAGGCCACAGAAGACTAGCACACAAATAATGCTGTACTCGGCAGTGAGGTTGAAAGCTTTTCCTTTAAGATCAGGGACAAGACAAGGGTTCCCACCCTTGCCATTTCTATTTAACATAGCACTGGAAGTCCTAGCCAGAGCAGTCAGACAAGAAGACATCAGAATTAGAAATGAAGAAGTAAAACTGGCTCTATTTGCAAATATGATTTATATATAAAAACTCCTAAAGACTCCACCTCAAATCTGTTACATACAATCAGCACATTCAATAAAGTTGCAGCATACAAAATTACATTAAAAAATCAGTATTGTTGTTACATGCACTAACAGTGAATTACTGAAAAAGAAATAAAAGCCCATTTATTAAAGCATTAAAAATAATAAACCACTAAGGAATAAATTTAACCAGGAAGTAAAAGGTCAAACTACAAAACACTGATTAACTAAAGAGACAAAGAAAGAAAGCAAGGAAGGGAGGGAGGGAGGGAGGGAGGGACGGAGGAAGGAAGGAAGGAAGGAAGGAGGGAGAAAGACGCAAATAAATGGAATGGGACCCTGCATTCATGGATTGGAAGAACTAATATTGTTAAAGTGTCCATACTACCCAAGGCCCGCATTTATTATGTTAGTAGAAAAAAACACTCCTAAGATTTACATGGAACCACAAAAAACACCAAATAACCAAGGTAATCCTGAGAAAGAAGAACAAATGGACAAGCATCACTTCCCGATTTTGCGCTATATTATAAAACAATTGTAATCAGAACTCTTTGGTACTGGCATAAAAGAGACAAAAAAAAAAAAAAAAAAAAAAACAATGGAGCAGAATCAAGAGCCAAGAAAGAAATCCATGTGTATAAAGTCAGCTTATATTAGACAAGGGAGTCAAGAATATTCAATGGAGGAAAGACAGTCTTTTCAATAAGCTATGCTGAGAAAACTGGATGTTCACACATTAACAAAATAAAACTGGAACCTTATGTACACCACTCACAAAGATTAACTCAAATATATTAAAGATTTAAATGTAAGACCTGAAACCTTTAGACTCCCAAAGAAAAATAGGAATAAAAGCTCCTTGACATGGATCTCATCAGTAATTTTTTTTTTGATATTACACCTAAAGCACAAGCAACACAATAAAAAATAAGGGGAAAGAGAAACACCATGTGATCTCACCTATAAGTGGAACCCAATCAACAAAGCAAACAAGCCAGCAAAACAGAACCAGAAACATGGAAATAAAGAACAAGCTGACAGTGACCAGAGGGGAAGTGGGAGGGGGGAGGGGGAAGGATCAAGTCAAAGAACATGTATAAAGGACCCATGGACAAGGACAATGGGGGGGGATTGAAAGTAGAAGGTAGGGGGTGGGTAGGGCAGGGGAGAGTAATGGGGGTAAATGAGGACAACTGTAATTGAACAACAATTTAAAAAATTTAAAAAATAAATCAGATGACATCAAATTTAAAGACTCTGCTCAGTAAAAGAAATGATTAACAAAACTAAAAGACAATATATGGGCTGGGGAAAAAATGTTTGGAAACCGTATATCTCGTAAGGGGTCAACAGTCAAAATTGTGTAGTAGAAACAAAAAGAATGTTTTATTGTGACCCTTCACTTTTGTTCAAGAAAGAAGAGGCAGAATTAATCTCCGTAGTTATACATCATGATATGAAACAATTTAAAGGAGTTATTACTTCTACGACTTATTTCATTTAAGGGGAACAAATAAGTTCTTGGAAAGCTGGAAGAGGGGACATCGAATATAATAACTGGTTTTCTTGATGGGCTCATGGAGCAAAATAGAAAATGACAGCAAGGACATCCATATCCCATTGTGTTCCTTCAGGTACACAATGAAATGGAAGGAAGCTTCTCAGCGAACAGAGTGTATTACAACTTTCTGATTATGAGAATGGCGCCGTGAGAAATTGTCATCAGTTGTTCTTCCGGTCATTGTCACGTATCATCTGCTTATAATTTCCATAGCAGCGAACACTGAATGCGATGTAACCCTCATAGCCATATTGGCTTGAGGGTGGGAGATAGCGATCAGTATTCTAGTCAGGACAATTCCTAAAGAAAAAAAAATAAATTCTAATCAATTTGCATAAATCACTACGAGCGATGATGCGCCCATCCCCTTGTGAGTCGATCTGCAGCCTTCGGTTGGCTGGAAAGCTGGAGAATTTATGAAGCATTAAGCTGTGTCACTGTCAGCCAGATTAAATCCACTGTAACAGTGTACTTATATGAAGTGCTTTGTGGAGGAGATATGAAAAATGTGAACTGAACTGGTCTCAGAAAAATGATTGGGAGATAATACTTGGGCCGAGTATTATCACTTTCCTGGCGTAAGCCCATCATGGTTTCTAAAGGACTCAAATCAAATAAGAAAAAAAAAATCAGGAATGGAATCTGGAAGATTGAAAGATCGACATATCAGATACAATGTTCTAGAAGAGAAAAAAAGGAAAAAGGAAGGAAGAAGAGATATAAAATCACTCTGTACATTCTAGAAATAGAGGGAGTGGGAGGGAGAGGGCCAGCAGAGGGGAGCAGCCCCGGGCATCTTCTCTCCTCGGTTTCTGAGGAGGGGAAGCCGGTCTGGAGAAGATGAATGAATGCGCACCCAGAGGCAGCACAGCCAGAAAGTGACGGGCTCTGAAATCCTAATACAGCGTATTTTCAGTATAGCCCAAATGAAATGTAATTCAAGGAGTAAGCCGGAGACCAGTTTCCATAACAGTTGCATGAAAATTAAAGTTGAATACCACCTTTTTCAGTATACAAAACTGAGACCAAATTCTGAAGCTAAAAATAAATGATTCTGTGAAGGGGCAAAGGGCATGGGCTCCGCTTGACCTCTGCTCAGAGGGACAGGAATGGAGGCCGTGGACCATGTTTCTGGGGGCCCGTGGTGTGACCCACAATTTTAGTGCAAGGAGGCAGTCCTGTCTTAGGCCTCTGGAAACTCCGCCTAACTATCTGGTATCCTGGAGGTTTGTCTGGTGTACTTTACAAAGGTATTTCTGTATAAGACAGTGAAAAGTACTGTTTCTGGAGGGGAATTGATCAACCCAGTTAACTCTGGGTTTCCTGTTTCCTCTTTATTTCATCGTAGGTTTTGCCTTTATATTTCTAGCCAGCTTCTTCAAAAGACCCCCCAGTCTCCAAGCCCCCCAGGAGTTCAGAGTGTGCCAGATGCTGCACACTTCTCAGGCCATCTGAACGGCGCTGCTGCAGACGCAGAAAAGTGTCAACAAGACAACCAGCACACGGGCGATTTAGAAAAGCAAAACAATTGTAATGGGCAAGACCCCGTTCTGAGGGAAATGTTTCAACATTTTGAGGGGATGGGGCATAGGTCGTTTGAGGTTTAATGTGTTTATACGGTTCAGAAACAATCAGCAATGACCCACAGCTTCTGAGGGTTGTTTCCTATCAGGCAGGAAATAAGTGTTTCATTAGAAGACAGTCATGCCTGCTTTTATCTCAGTGACATTCTCTGGACTGTCCAAAGCACAAAAGAATCCGTATCAGGTTTTCCGTTCCAGTTTTCCCCAGTGCCTCCTAATGCCCCCGCCCTGCCTGCTTCTGGCGAAATCCCAGCTCGGTTTCCTGTTCCAGGCTACCTTCCTCTGGGCTCCCCACTCCCGACTCCTGGCTCCCGGGAAGAGACGGCCCTTGTCTTTTTCAAGATGACTCCTTCTCTTTGTCTCTTATCCCTTGTCACAGAAATCTTGCTCAGAGATTGGTTCGTCCTCTTTCCCCTCAAAGTCTCACCTCTCTTCCTTCTGAACCCCAGCCCAGTGGTTCACAGTGCGGTCCCCTGACCGGCAGCATCATCGTTACCCAAAAACTTGTTACCAGTGTCAGTCCGCTGGGCTCACTCCCAATCTGCTGAATCAGAAACTCGGGGTTGGAGCCCAGAGACCTGGGTTTGGATCAGCCCCGAGTGGGTCCGGAGCAGGCTGGCACTGGAGAACCACAGCCCTGGTATAGCCCTTCTGGGCTTCCCTTGTCCTTACCTGTCAGGTGTCTCAGAGCACTCGGTCCCTCTCCTTTCTCCTGTCCTATGTGCTTTCCAACCTGCTGGTTATAATCAGTGTCACTTTGCACTTTGAGGAATTACACGTTTGGGTTGATTTTAGCGCTGCCGAATGATTATAGGGCTAAGGAAAGCTGAGAATGGAGGAGTGATTTGGGGATTGCTAGGTTCTTCTCTGTAGCTCTGTTTGACTGAAGTGAATCCATCCTTCTGCTCTTACCCAGGTCTAGAGAAGGATTATTTAGTAAACAGGGCTGGCATTGTCTCAGTCTACCAATCGTGTCATCGGGTGTCTTGGAAAAGGAGTGACGAGCGATGGTCGCCCGACCGCCTGGGTTGAGAGAACATGACTCCTTCATTGACAGTAATAAAATTATTGTTCGGATGGTGATGGTGATGACGGCGATGACTTACAATATACGAGGATAGTTGTGTGTGTGTTTTCTTTAACACCTTGCAAAAACCTGGTGAAGTTATTTAATTCCAATTTTTTTTAGAGAAAGAAATCAAAGTGTACAGCTATTAAGGAACCTGTCCCAGTTAATACAGCGAAAAGCTGGCCAAGAGCTGCACTTCAGACCGAGGTCTGTGTGAGCCTGCGCAGCAAGCGCTAGTAATATCTGCAGGCAAGAGCTGTTGGGGAGATTCGTCTGTTTGTATGTTTTTTAGTTCATTTAAAAAAATCTTGGCAAGCCCTTGCTTTCAGGGGCCACCAGGGCTGGCTCTGGGCACAGAGGGAAGAAAGACACAGCCCACAAGGAATCACATTCTAGTGGAAAGACAGGCGACCACCTCTTCTGTCCATTTCGGTACATGCCATGCTTTAGAGCCTCCCAGGGAGCTGAGGGGGCCTGGGGACTACAGGGCATGTGACTGGGACAACGAGGTGTGAGTTTTTATGGAGCAACAGGAGTTAGCCAGGAAGCAAATCACAGGAAGGGGACACAGAGAACGACATTCCAGGCAAAAGGGATAGGATGTGTGAAGGGGAAGGGGCCAGATAAGGCGCGGCGTACTTGGGGAACCTCAGGTTGGTTACTGAGGGAGACGCGCCTGCAGCAGTGGGTGGGGGAAAGACCACAGGACCTTCGTGCCCTGCTAAGGAGCTGGAATCTATCTAGAAGGCAGGGGCAGCCCGGGAATACGTTTAAGCAGGAGACTGAGATTGGGAAAGATCGGCTGCTGACGGGGTGGAGAATGGGTTTGACGAGTGGGAGCGACGAGTGCCCGGCGCCACCCCATGCCCTGCTGGTTCAGGCAGAGCTGGTGTCTGGGTTGTCACTGGGAAGGGAGGAACCGTGTCAGCACGAGAGGATGGTGCAGGCTGTCCGGGCACCAACCCCCGGTGCCGAAGAACGCAGCTGTACTTGGAAGTAGGGTCTTTAATGAGGTAGTTAAGGTGCCTGAGGTCAGGCGGGTGGGCCCTGATCTGACACCACTGGAGTTTTCCCTTTGAAGACAAAGGGGGGCGAAGATGGCCCCGTACAACCCAAGGCAAGACCCCTCAGGAGCCACCAACCTGCTGAAGGAAACCGTTATCCCAGACTCCCTGCCTCAAGAACTGTGAGCAAATAAATTCCTGTTTGTGAAGCCGCCCGGTCTGTGGGACTTCGCTACGGTGACCCAAGCGAGCGAACACGCTCATTTTATGTGGCTCACATTTTAAATGACAGCCACCGATTCCCTGAGAACAGCTCTGCCGCAGGCAGTTCTTCCATAGGCCACACGGGGCTGGTCCAGCAAGCGTGTGCCGCTTCTGCCAAAAGTGAAGCGGTGGCTCAGCTCGTATTTTATTCTTCTACTTGCGTAAGGGGAAGTGAAAGAACACCAACAGAGGCTTCCCCTGACCCACAGACCTGTCGGGAGCATGAATTAGTTCGCCAGAGAGCGTTGGTCCCTAAGGATGGAGGGACGCCGTGCTAAACACAAGGCAACCCTCAGTCTAAATCTCCTGGTAGAGTGGAGCCTGCAAGTGTGTGCCTCTGCCTGAATGCAAAGGAATGAAAGCTGCTTAAGCACCTGGCAGTCAGTCATGCCCACTTGAGAATCGGTCATCTGGAACCTGCCATCCCTACAGCTCCCCCAGCAAAGGCGACGTCCGCTGTCACTTTCTCGCAGATTCACAAATTACAGGAGGGAGCAAGCATGCAAAACCCACTACCAAACGATGCCGAGAATGTGGAGCTGGAAGTAACGAGCAGGATGGCGCTGCTCCGAGGCTGCGACTTCGCAAAGGATAAGCTCAGGGCTCATCCCACGGTTTGTTGTTGGAGGGGACTCCTCACGGTCAATGTCACCGCTGCCATACAGAGACAGCGAAGAAACAGCCAGGGAGCATGCAGTGCACCCTCCCCTAAGCTGCTACTGCGTAGCCAATGGAAGGGTTGTTCGTGGGGCACTTAGAGTACCCAGCGATGCCCCACAGGGAGCCGGAGGGCTTTATGTAGCACACAGGCGTTCCGCCCCGTTCGCCTGACGTGAAGGGCGTCACAGACTGAGAACAGTTGCTGTAATGCCGCCACACCCGTTCCTAGAGGCGGTCCTTCAAATGGGTGTTGTTTCTAAATTCTTAAGCGAATTCATCCTTCTTCAGTCACTTTGGTTTCTTTTCTTTAAAATGGTTAAAAAAAAAGCTTGAGGTCCAAACTTTCAATTCTTTGAAGACTTTTAAAAATAATTTTTATTATTTTAAAAGACTTAAGCAAAAGCTACCTCAAAAACTGGAAAATAGCCTTTTATGCCTAAATATTCGAAAAAAATATTCCTTTAAAATACCTTTATGAAGTTCATCATGACTACTGAAAGACAAATGGGAAAGTTTATTTTTAAAATCTACTCATAAAATCTATTTGATAATCTAGTTTACATTTAGTATATTATACTGTTTTAAAATGTATTCCTAAAATGGAGTATAGAAAATAATTTAACATCATCTAAAAAAAGTGTAAGTAAAATGTGGCCTAAACCCCGCCCCCCCCAAAAAAGCCAGTATACTAGGTTTCTGTACCCACTGTTAAAGTTTTTGTTCCTGTTTTTTGGAGACAAAGATGTACTGCAGTTTGGGGATTTCACCATTCCGGCCGTTCTGTTGTTTAATAAGCGAGCGTTAAGTTTGTGGTCCGGATGCTGACTCAGATGCTATTCAGTCCCCCAGAGTGTGTGTATTTGTGCAGTAGTGTCCAGGAAGTAAGGAGCCTCAGACCCTGAGCATCCTTACTCACCAAGGAAAGACTCCTTTAGCTTCATCCAACCGCCTTGTTGTAATAAGAAACCCCAGAAATACAGGTTTGGGAGATCGAAGTGCGAGACAAAGAAATGAGTCTCATTGGTTAACCAGAATGGAGCCAGAATTCAAGCAGAAGGATCCAGGGTCTGGGACGTTGCCCCCTCGTTAACTGGTTGAGGTTCAGCGTGCCACAAGATAAGGTCAAATTCAAGTTTTCCTCGCAGCGTAAGTGCTGTTCATCTCTATAATTAAGAGTATTAAGATTCCGTGGCATGCAGTCGCAATACAATAACTGCAACTCAAATGTAGCCATTAAGAAATGTAAAACTTTCATTTTCAGGTGAGACATTATGAAAGCTAAAGTAGTATACTGTTTCAAACTCATTTAGTAATTATTCAAACACATAACTATCTCCTGCTGATTTTTAAATGGATCATTTTATCCATTATGTACTTTTTCTTCAATTAAGGCCATTTCTAAAGTTCTTATTGAATAGCGTATGTTTTCAAGATCAGGTTTGTTTGTTTTTTTCCACTGCCAGCTAAATGACTTCCTTGGAGATTGTGGGCGAGTTCTCAGATTCTCCAGAGAAGCCACTGTGCCTGTTCTAATCAGTCCAGCACGCTTCCTTGAGGGAAGCGAAGAATCTGTTGAGATCTAGGAAAGACTCACTGCTTTTGAGAAGTTAGAAAATAGTTCCAAGTTCTCCTTCTTAGAAAACAGTCTGTTTCATTGTCTCAGACAATGTAGGATTGGTTACAGGTAGTTGTCTCATTTTAATTTGCAGGAGTGGGTTTGCTTGAGAACTAATGTAAAGGAGTGCCCACAGGGAGGGTTGGTGCGTGTGAAGAGTGACTTACTCACCCTCAAGCACACTCAGGAAAACAGTGCTGAAAAGATTGTGGGTGCCCGCTGGCCGGGCCCCGGGCCCTCTGTGAAGCAGATGGCATTGGTTTTGGGGGCCACCTTTGTCTCTCCCTCCAGAGCCCTTTTCCACAATTTCTTGTGCCCCTTTTTCTTCCCCTTCCGCATCTGTGTACGATTTTACCACCTGCTTCTTTTAGTGTAGCCCCCTCAGCCGTACCAGCTCCCAGGAAGAAAACAAAAAACAGGATTTAAATGAAACTCAGACTTAATGTCAGAGTCAGGAACCTAGCGGGGCTGGTACTGTGCCCAGCTTACACACTCACAAGGCAGCCTGCCACCCCCCATGGATGCTGGCCGAAGACGTGGCTTTCCAGTCTAAGACAGAGGACTGTCCCTCACAGCAGCAGCAGCCGTGGCCAGCGAAGCAGCTACCCCGAGCCCTAACTCCCACAGGGAGGTGCCCCGAGGGCCAGGGGATGACGTGCGCCCCCCGAGGGGCACATGTCAGTTGAGGCAGCCCAAGCTCAGGAAACCACAGTCTTTTATGAAGAGCAGCAAACCTGGCCGACCTCTGCGCAGCGGGGACACAATCTTGGCGACCGGGCGGCAAACACACATGCCCTCTGCCTAGGCGGACGCCAGGACCCGTCCTGTTCACTGGAAAACCCAGTGCAGAGGGTGCTCAGGGCTCGGCCCCGAGGACAGGAAGCCACGCAACAGACCCGCGGAGAAGACCTCCCAGCAGGCACACCCTCTGCACAAGGGTGTGTGCGGGGACCTATGGGCGTGCGGCTAAAACGGACATTCAGTAAAGCACACCCAGTAACATAGTTCCCCATTAGTAGGCGGAAGATTTAGAAATCTGGGGTCTTTTTTGGTAAATAAAATATAAAGCTCCAAAAACTCTTGAATGGCTGACATATGTTCAGTTACCCAATTAAAGTATTGTCTGCTGAGGGTTACACTGCTGCCCTGATATTTACGTATTTTAGGAAAGTAAGATGGATTAAAAAGAGTGAAAATGCTGGCTTACAGCCCGATTTTCCAAAGGCACGTTTACGTCCAGTAAGAATAAAGCCAACGCTAACCTCCGTTCTGTTGTCAGCCAGACGTGGGGCCGTGTTTCGTGGGGCAGCCTCTTTTCTTCCCTGGCAGCTCCTTTGGGTCCCTTCAGGGATCTTCAGTCTTTACCATGGATGTTGGTACTGCAGCCCCCTTTATCCTTGGAGGGGGCTAGCGTTCTAGACCCCCCGAGGATGCCTGAAACCACGGATAGTACCGTATATAGTATATAGTACCGTATATATACTACGTTTTTTTAAATTTTTTTCTTTTTTATTGTTGTTCAAGTACAGCTGTCTCCATTTTCCCCCCACTACTACCCCCCGCCCCACCCATCCTCACCTCCCATCCTTGAACCTACCCCCTTTGGCTTTGTCCATGGGTGCTTTATACATGTTCCTTGATGGCCCTTCCCTTTCTTTCCCCCAGTATCCCCCTTCCCCCTCCCCTCTGGTTACTGTCAGTTTGTTCTTACTTTCCATGTCTCTGGTTATACTTTGCTTGCTCATTTGTTTTGTGGATTAGGTTCCACTTATAGGTGAGATCACATGGTATTTGCCTTTCACTGCCTGGCTTATTTCACTTAGC
>JAPYXV010004807.1:0-11061 GCA_028533065.1 Trachops cirrhosus
CTTCCTCCTTTCCCTTCATTTGGGGATTGTTCCTTTGTCTTCTCATTGTTCGAGAGACTCTTCTCGATAGCCTCAGCTTCTTAAATTGATCTGATTGGCTCCCTGGATTTATGTTGTGAACTTCTGTGGAAGAGTACCTGTGAGCTTCAGTGGTATAGTCTCCTTCTGGTATCCAGGTGTTTTCAGCTTCCACCTACTCATTCGGTCCCTCTCATTGGATCAAGGCATTTCACCTGGACGCTCCGAAGTCTGGCTAGCTGCGGTTTCCCGCTTTGGGTGGGTCTGCAAGGAAGTCTTTGGTGAATCCACATTTCCGTCCGGAAATATTTTTCTTTTCATTATAGAGATGAATTAATTGAGACTCAGAGGTTTTCCATGACTAAAAAATATTGACTCAAATTTATTGAACATTGATTATGTTCTAGGCACTGTGACAAACTATTTACATGTATCAAGACATATAACATAAATATGTGGAAGGTAATGATGGGGGACTCAAGAGTTGGAAAATTTTAGTTTAGGTAATAACTAAAGTATAGTAAGCATAGTAATAGTATAGTAATCAATGCATGTAAACTGCTATTGTTCCAGGAACTGAAGGTATAACCTGTAGGAGACCATTCTGCGTGGTGTGGACCCAGCTCCCACTGGGAGATGCACAGGACCCACACCCACAAATAGGTTCTCCCATGGGGAATCAGGCCTGCAATGTACCTAGGCCACTTTGAGTCTTGCTTTTGCTAAAACTCCCTCACCCTGAATTGAGGCAGCAAACGTTTACTGCAAAGCAACTTCCTAAAATCCATGCTAAACCTTTCAAGGAGGAGTGTAAGTGTAACCGGTTCAACCACTTTTCCCTTTTCATTTGCAAATATCCTTCTTCTGTGATGTGATTAGTGGCATCATCTCCTCTGTTTTCTGTAAAAGGTAACATAAAGCCAACCTGTACATAGTAAATGAGGACCATCATGTAATATGCCCAGAAAACAAATAAAGGCCAGTAATGGCAGAGGCCTCGGCTTTTGTTCCCTTTGGGAGAAAAGCCATGCTCGACCTTTTCCTCCACAGGACTCAGTAGTCTGTGTGAAAGTCTCATGTCTCATCCACAATGTGGCAGACCCCACGAGCTGGAGTCCGCATCAATGACCCACCCTGACTCCAGGAGACCATAAACAATTCCACATTTGTGCCCTAGGGGGACTGCAAGCAATCAAGATGGTATCTGAGCCATTGAGCTCTAGGGTGAGATGCCCACCACCCAGGACACAGCTGAAGACCACTGCCCAGGACACAGGTAAAAGAATGCTGCAGTTTTTATCTGATTAACTTTTCCCTGAATTCCAAATCCCTTCCCTACCCCTCTTTCTTCTACTTTTAAAAAGGGTTAGTTTAAAATGGAATTTAAGATGGTCTGTTAGAGTACATGACCCACCATCTTCTCAGATTGCTGGCCATCTGAATAAAGCACCAACAAAGATTCAATCCCTGTCTCTGCTTATTGGTTCTGGCAGTGACAGGCAACACAAATGCCATCTTTTCTGGTTTCAATACTATCATTACCACCATTTCACTAAGGAGACTATTGACATCCAGAGGATCTACCTGCCCAATGTTACACAGCCAGGATATGGCAGAAACAGTACTTGAATCTAGATCCACTTGGCTCTCAATTGATAGTCATCATGTATATTCACCAGTTCAGATTGGTTCTGAGGATAATTCCCAATTGAAATAGACCACAGTTCTTTGATAATAATCCTTTGTTTTTATTTTTAGAGTCAACCTGTTCTGAATCTGAACACAAGCACTCTGAAACAGAACAAAGTTTAGCTTGAAGCTTGTATACAGATTATAATCCCAAATGCTTTCCTACACCACCATCCTAGGAACTCCTAATACATATTATCATAAAATAGCATGTGGAAGAAAAGAGTCCATATATTAACCTGACAAGCTCAGGGGAGTCCTGTGAGGCAGCCTTACAAATTCAGAGACCTAAAGTAACCACAAAGGATGGCCTGAAATTAAAACATATTCACTAAAAACAGTTCATGGTGGTTAGTCATGTCCTAGGCTGGTATTTTTCTCAAAGAAAGGTCAGTCTTTACCTTAACTGAACCTGTCCATTGTCTTTTCACACCTATGATAACATACCTTTGTAATTTTGAGGTAACTTCCCTTTTTCTGAACCTCTTGGGCACAATAAACAAACCAGAACTGAGACCACAAATCCCCTCATTATTATTGTTGTCTCATTAATTGTTGACTGATAACTATCCTTTACTCACCTATGTAAAAGAAGTATGTGTCCATCACTTTACCTTTTATCCAATCCCAGAGGTTTCCCTCTCCTTTGCTTTCTCCCACTTCCCTAATCTATCTCCAGTGGATTTCATGTAACTTCCTTATGCCTCGTCCTTTGATTGTAATGTGTAAAATAAGGTGTTAAACTGCCATTCTCTAGAACATTCCTCAACCCATTGAGATTTTACTTCCTGGCAATCATCATCAGTTTGACTCAAACAAACTCACCAAAAAGTCTCTACAGGTTTGAATGTTCCTTATGTTGATGAGCATTTGGTAAGAAATGTTTTTAACTGAATTCAAGTGTACACATTCACAATGCATATAGTCAAATGGCAGAGATTAATCAAATAATTCACAACTAGGAATGTAATCACAGATCTTTCACTTTAAGTAATGGAGTAGTATCTTCCATAGGACCAACTTTCTGACAGATACCAACTATAAATCCTGGGGAAAATATTTTAAAAAACAAACAAACCAATACCAGAATGTACTGTAGAGTAACCAAAAGCTGTCAGGAAATGGATGGTGTCTACCCTTGAAGGAAATGAATGGTATTGGTTGAGTATCCCACTTTTTTAACGGGGAAAATTCAAGAATAAGAGAGCCAGAGAAGGGGGATCCCCAAATTCTGTGAATACACTTTGCACAAATTTACGGCTGATCCCTCAACTACACAGAATCCTCTCTGCCTTGGTCTACAAGAACTGAAGAGAGGCTCAGTTTCTGAAAACTGTGAGGGGACCGAGTGTAGAGTTTGAGTATGGCCACATTAACTGCCTTCTAAAATAAACAAAGAAACAAGCAAACAAAATAACTACCCTTCAGAAGAAAAGAACAAAACCTAGAATCTGTGCAGCATATTATAGACATTGTTCAACATAAAATCCAAAATTACTAGACATACAAAGAAACAGGAAAACATGACCCATTTTCTCTTCTTTTTTATATTTTTAAATTATATTTTATTAACTATGCTATTACAGTTGTCCTGATTTTCCCCCTTTGCCTTCCTCCACCCAGAACCCCCTATTCCCTCAGGCAATCCTCACACCATTTGTTCATGTCCATGGGTCATGCTTATAAGTTCTTTGGCTGCTCCATTTCCTATGCTGTACATCTCCATGGCTATTCTGTAACTACTATCTGTACTTCTTAATCCCCTCACCTCTTCACCCACTCCCCCACACTTCTCCCATCTGGCAACCATCAAAACGTTCTCCATATCCATGATTCTGTCTCTGTTCTTCTTGTTTGCTTAGTTTGTTTTTTAGATTCAATCGTTGATAGATTTGTATTTTTTTTGTCATTTTATTGTTCATAGTTTTGATCTTCTTTTTCTTAAATAAGTCGCTTTAACATTTCATATAAGAATGGTTTGGTGATGATGAATTCCTTAAGTTTCTTGTTGTGTGGGAAGCACTATTTTTAAAAATATTTCATTTATTTACTTTCAGAGAGAGGGGAAGGGAGGAAGAAAGAGAAGGAGAGAAACATCAATGTGCAAGAGATAATTGATCAGTTGCCTCTCACACGCCCCCAACTGGGGACCTAAACTGCAACTCAGGCATGTGCCCTGACTTGGAATTAAACTAGCAACCTTTCAGTTCAGAGGCCAGCACTCAATCCTCTTAGCCACACCAGCCAGGGAGTTTTCTGGGGAGCTCTTTATCTGCCCTTCGATGTTGAATGATATCTTTGCTGCAGGCCCCTGCTTTTCATGATTTTGAATATTTCTTGCCAATCCCTTCTAGTCTGCAGTATTTCTTTTGAGAAATCAGCTGACAGTCTTATGGGAACTCATTTGTTGGTAATTATCTCCTTTCTCTTGCTGCTTTTAAGATTCTCTCTTTATCTTTATACTCTGGCATTTTAATCATAATGTGTCTTGAAGTGGTCTTCTTTGCACCCATCTTGTTCAGGGCTTTCTGTGCTTCCTGGACTTGCATATCTATTTCCTTCACCAAATTAGGGAAGTTTTCTTTCATTATTTTTTCAAATAGATTTCCAATTTCTTGCTCATTTGCTTCTTCTGGCATCCCTATGATACAAATGTTGGATCACTTGAAGTTGTCCCAGAGGCTGCTTATACTGTATTCATTTTTTAAAATTATTTTTTCTTTTTGTTGTTCTGTGTGGTTGTTTTTTGTTTCCTAATATTCCAAATCAGTGATTTGATTCTTGGCTTCATCCACTTTACTGTTGTTTCCCTGTAAATTGTTCTTTATTTCAAGCATATCCTTCATCTCTGACTGGATCTTTCTTATGCTCTTGAGGTCCTCACTAAGTGGCTTGAGCATCCTTATAGCCAGTGTTTTGAACTCTGCATCTGATAGATTGCTTATCTCCACTTTGTTTAGCTCTTTTTCTGGAGTTTTGATCTGTTCTTTCATTTGGGCCATGTTTCTTTGTCTCCCTGTGTTTGTTTTTATGTATTAGGTAGAGCTGCTTTGACTCTGTCTGGGTAGTGTGGCCTAATATAGTAGGTGTCCTGTAGGGTCCAATGACCCAGCCTCCCCTATTACCCAAACTGAGTACTCAAGGTGCACCCTTCATGTGGGCTGAATATACCCTCCTCTTGTAGTTGAGCCTTGGTTGCTGTTGGCAGGTCAATGGAAGGGATTTCCCTAGGCCCATCAGCAGCAAGGATTAGCTGTGACCACTTATTACTGCTCTCTCCACCCTCCATGAAGATCAGCTGTTCAGGGGCAGGGTGGTGTTGTTCCAACATGGCTGTCCACTGGGTGCACTGGCCCTGGGGTTCCCAGATGATAGAAGCCAAGGTCAGCCCCTACTTGTGTTTTGCCTGGGGCCACCCTACCTGAACTACAAAGCAATCTCAGATGACTGCTACTTGTGCTGGACTTAGAGATTCCCAGGCAAAGCCAACCTATGGATTTAGGCTGGATGCTGCTAGTGCCAGGCCTGGACTCACTGAGGCTCATTGTTCCTTGTTTGGTAGGATTTAGGATATTGTGAAGCATGCACCAAGACCAGTCATTCATATGGAAAAGCAGCTTGGGTGGGCCCATAAGTTGGGTGGGGTGGAGTCTCTGGGGATCTCCAAAGTGGGTCAAACAGTGTTAGCTAGGTTGATGGAGACTCAGATATGGTACCAGCTTGCCAGCTCTGTGGGGGGAGGGCTCAGCAAACAGACAATAGCCTCTGCTCACCTTGATGCCAGACAGTTCAGTTTCTCCCTGTATACCACTAGTGTCTTTCAAGCTGCTATCCTGGTGCTGGAGCTCAGAGTCTGAGTAGGTGAGTCTGTGTGTGGGTTCTTTTAGAGGAACTGCTTGGGCATCCAACAGTTTCTTCCATCAATTCAATCCCCGCTCACTTTTGCAGCCAGAAGTTTTCAGGACTTATCTTCTTGGCCCTGGAACCCTGGGCTGGGGGCCTGGTGTGGGGCTGGGGGACTCCTTTCTCCCAAGATGTCCCTCCTCAATTTTTATCCACCATATGTCAGTGAGGGACCAGCTTGTTCCATGTCTGCGCCCCTCCTACCAGTCTGGATGGATGTAATTTCCTTAATTCCGTAGCTGTCAGACTTCCATTTAACTCGATTTCTGATGGTTTTGAGTGATGGTTGTCCTACATTTAAGTTGTAACTTTGATGTGGTTGTGTGAAGAGGTGTGCCATGTCTGCCCATGTGCCATCTTGACCAGAAGATTCATGACCCATTTTCAAGAGAAAAAGGACATCAGTTAAGAAAATTAATGACACATATATTGGAATTAGTAGACAAGGATTTTAATAACTATGGTATAGTTTTAATAACTATGTTCAAGGACGAAAGTAAAATATGCTCATAGCAAATAAAATCATTGAACCAAGAAATAGACATTATTTTTTTGAATTGAGAATCTTTAGCCCTGGCCCAGTGACTCAGTTGATTGGAGCATCATCTTGTACACCAAAAAGTTGCAGGTTTGATCTCCAATCAGAGTACATACCTAGGTTGTAGGTTCAATCTCCAGTTGGGGCACATACAGGAGGCAATAAATGTTTCCCTGTCACATTCATATCTCTCTCCCTCACAAATCAATAAGCATATCCTCAGGTAAATATAGGAGACCATTCTGTGTGGCGTGGGCCCAGCTCCCACTCGGAAAGGTCAGTAGAAAGTAAGATCTGGTACACAGGACCATGCCCACGGATGGGTTCTCCCATGGGGAATCAGGCCTGCATTGTACCTAGGCTGCTTTGAGACTTTCTTTTTGCTAAAATTCCCTCACCCTGAATTGAGGCAGCAAATGTTTACTGCATATCTTTAAAGTGACTTCCTAAAATCTATGCTAAGGCTTCCAAGGAGTGTAACCAATTCAACCACTTTTCCCTTTACATTTGCAAATATCCTTCTTCTGTGATGTGATTAGTGGCATCCTCTCCTTTGTTTTCTGTAAAAGGTAACCGCCTAAAGTGAACTGCACACAGTAAATGAGGACCATCTTCAATGTAATGTGCCCAGAAAAGCAATAAAAGCTTCTGAAGGCAAGGGTTGGGGCACTCTCCTCTTGAGAGAGTGGCCGGGCCATCCCTTTTCCTCCACAGGACTCGGTGGTCTGTGTGAATTTGTCTCATCTCATCCATAATGTCGTGGACCCCACTAGCCAGGGTCCGTGCCAGGTGAGGATTAAAAAAAGTTGAAAATCTTTAACTGAAAAACATTACTTTAAGTCAAAAATTCACTTTAAATCAGTTTGGAGATCACCTGGAAAAAAGTGCCCCCCTGCCAGAAGATGCACTTCTGCTGAGCATAACCTGTACAACCCTGGGTTACAGCCTCAATGAGAACAACTGGGTAAACCCAAAAATGAGAAAACGACCAGTGGAATATTAATCTGTGAATGTCATGTATCTTTTATATCATTACCAGTTTGATAACATTGGGAAAGTAGCTTAAATTCTCTGAGCATCAAAAAATGAAGAAAACCAGATAACAAGCTTAACAAAATACTCTTTTCACTAGTCAGTATGGGCAAGACAAGGAGTTGGACCCTTTCTGTTCCTCTCAATGGCCCAACATGACATTCCAGTGGCCTACTGAACAATCCCCAAGTGGGTAGGTGTGGTGGTGGTGGGAGTTTATTGTAAATCCTTCAAAAACAAACAAAAAAATCTTTCAAAAGTATATGGTTCTATTTATTCCACCCCAGATATTTTCTATCCAAAAAAATAGAAAATGTTACAATCACTTGGATTCTTATCTACTGAATTTTCTCCACAACCCACCTTAGTCTATGTTCTGATTATCTTAATTATTAGCTGCTTCTCTCTTTCCTTTTCCACAACAAACTAGAATGTAAGTTGCAGCAGGGAGGGAGCTTTCTTTGCTACGACTGAATTCTCCCTGGGTGGGACAATACCAGTCCTAGGAATCACTCAACAGTTGTTAAGTGATTCCTAGTGGTTGAACAAATGAATTCAAGGCTTTGGTGCCACATGGTAGAGAGACCAGCTATTATGCACATGCAGTTGAGCTTTGTGTGCTTTTCTTTGGCATCACTTTTGGTTTCCTGTTCTGGGAATCTTGGGGGAGGAGAGGGGATAACACTGCACCTTATTACATTACTTGTCTGGTGTTCCTGGGCCCAAGAAGCTCAATCTTTGGCAGGTGCCATCTCTAGAAGGAAATGGAGAACTTGGAAATCAGATAGTCTGATGCAAATAAGAAGCCCTATAGTGACAGGGAACTAACTACCTCCTAAGCAGCCCAGAACATTGGGGAAACGATGTCATTTTCAGAAAATTCTGAGATTGTTCAAGTTGAGATCGGCCTTTACACCATGTACCTGCACTATTCCTAGACCCATCCTGGAGCCTTGTAGAACCAGCCTGCTGTCTGGGTCCTTGGGTATCCCATCCTGGGCTCCTTGGTAAGTAAATGTCCCTGGGCTTTTGCCCTCCCAAGTGACCATGACCAGACAGGAGGACCAGCTGCTGAACCCCAGGAGAGTATCCAGCTTCTAGGGTAATGTTGACTGAAATCCTGACCCACAAGCACAGTCAGGACCACAGTGATGGAGCTTCCTGAGGCTGCTGTGTTTCCACCACACTGCGGGGGAGATACAGAAAGGACCCGAGGGACAGTGAGTTATTTTATGGGGGGTAGCCAGAAGGAGCTGCAATGGGATGTGAATTTTAACACAACCTGAGTAAAGAGGGAGAAAATCAACTGAGCTCTCTCCATCTGGCTTTTTTCAAGTACCCCCCAGGTATCTTTGAAAGGATTCACAAAAAAAATTGGCATTATTTACCTCTAGAGAGAAGAACTGCGATGGCAGTGGGGATGGTTTTTAGTAGATACCCATGAACAGTTTTCAGAACACCTTTGGTATTATCCATTTGCAAAGGTAAATAACATTTACACAATAAAAGGAAACAACAAAGCTTCTTTCAGGATGGTGCTGTGTGTACCACTGAAAGCAGGCCCGGCTGCCTGCCAGCTTCGAAAGCCAATACATGTCAGTTCTCAAGAGGCAGGTGCTGTTGTACAGGAAAGTAGTTTGTTTTTAGGTGCCAGCCACCTGGAATATGGGGAACTGGTGTCTCACAGCCCATCTTCTGGGAAGTTGGGGGACTCATGTCTCAAAGCTCATTTTGTGGAAAATGGGAGATTGGTGTCACAAAGCCCATCTCCCCCTCTCAGTGGAGACAGAGGGGGTTTTTTATAAGGAGGGAGAGGGGAACAGGACAAAGAGATCAAGGGAGAGGGTTGAAAATTTCTCTACATGTGGACGAGCACAGTCCATTCCTATGAGGCAAGTGACGGCCTGGTGTGCGTCATCCCGGCTTCACATCATCCTGGCTCCACAGCTGAAGATCAGCAAATCTCCTGGAGCTGGGATGCCTGAACATTGGAGTCTGTATCTTTTGAAGTTAGTTCTTAGGATTCTTATACAAACACACTGTTTATCCAGAACACAGGTGACAAACACAAAGCCGGCGGGCCGAATCCAGCCTTGTTTTATCTGGCCCAGTGCCTTGTTTCCCCCCGGTGGCAGCACCAAGCTCTTGCTTAACTGTTAAGGAGTAGTTACATTTATACAGTCCTAAAATTACATTCAGCCCTTGGAAGGCAATGGCGAGGCTGATGTGGCTCCTGGTGAAAATGAGTTTGACACCCCTGGTCTAGAAGCTGCATATCAGTCAGAGTGGGCACTTACAGAAACAATGTCAAAAGAATGGTTGGGTGGGTTAGAATCTCCCACTGTTACAATTTTCCACTGTTCCATCTGTAGGGCCCTTTCTGCTTTACTGGTCTCAGATACCACATCCTGTAATATCATCTATGAGGCTTGTTGGAGAATCTGAACCTCCCAAACCAATTGCAGAATGTGGACTCTTTATTCAACTGATAGCCCCAAGGGGCTCTTATCCTAGAACCCTCTCCTTTTTAGAGTACCAAGACCCTGGGTGGATGTGGGAGATGGAGTGGTACCCATCAGTGGATAGAAAAGAATGACAAAAAAAGTCATGACTCTGTAACCACAGAACCAGCTCAGAATGGCCCTATCTTATTTCTTAAAAGATACCAAGTTGGGCTTCTGGCCAAGATGGAGGCATAGGTAGACACACTGTGCCTCCTTGAACAACCAAGATAGGGACAACAACAATTTAGAAACAGAATAACAATCAGAACTGACAGAAAATTGAACCATATGGAAGTTGGACACCCAAGAAGCTAAAAATAGACATGTTCATCCAGACCGGTAGGAGGGGCGGAGTCGGGCAGCCTAGCGCAGGACGTGGAGCAGAGAGCATTGGGACCGGAAGCGTAAGGCAACCCGGGTGCGCAGGACCACAGCAGGCAGACCCTGGGTACACAAGCAGGAGCTGGCAGACCCTGGCCAAGGGGTGGCCACCTGCAGACCCAGCGAGGCAGCGAGTGTGAAGCAAGGCACTGCACAAAGCCCAGGATCCCAGCGCTGGGAAGTAAAGCCTTGGGGCACTGATTGAAAAGGAAAGTCCCATGAGGTTCACAGGCCCACCCACACCAGAATTGGCACCAGAGGGGCCCAGTTTGCTCGGGGGAAGTGGCAGAAGAGACTGAGGTCTGACAGACAGCGGAGCAAGCGCCATTGTTCCCTCTCAGACCCCGCCCCCACATACAGCAACTGGGGTGCCCCGCCCTGGTGAACACCTAAGGCTCCGCCCCTCATATGTAATAGGCACCACCAGACAAAAACAAAACAAAACAAAACAAAAAAACAAAGAGATGGCTCAAACAGAAGAAGAATTGAAAGCCCCAGAAGTCATCCTTTTAAGCAACCGAGAAATGCACAGTTCAAAGCACTGGTGATCAGGATACTCACAGAATTCGTTGATATTGGTTGCAAACTAGATGAAAAAAATGAAGGCTACAATAAGTGAAATAAAGAAAAATGCACAGGGAAACAATAGTGATAGAATGAAAGATGGGTCTCACATCAATGGAGTGCACCAGAAGGAAGAAAAAAATATACAACCAAAAAAGAATGAAGAAATAAGAATTCAAAAAAATGAGGAGAGGCTTAGGAACCTCCAGGACATCTTTAAACGTTCCGACATCCAAATTATAGGGGTACCAGAACGAGAAGAGGAAGAACAAGTGGAAAAGATATTTGAACAAATAATAAAGGAGAACTTCCCCAATCTGGCAAAGGAAATAGACTTCCAGCAAGTCCAGGAAGCTCAGAGAGTCCCAAAGAAGTTGGACCCAAGGAGGAACACACCAAGGCACATCATCATTACATGAGCCAAGGTAAAAA
>JAPYXV010004808.1:0-11060 GCA_028533065.1 Trachops cirrhosus
TCCTTACCGTCTGGTCTTTCCGTGTCCGCTACAATTTTGATTTCTCATTTTCATGTAAGTTGCAATGTCCTCTTTAGTATGGTTAGGTTTTTCTGTCTTTTGAAACGGGAGGCGGCGTGTGCTCCCTCCTACCACGTCGCCATCTTCTCCTCCCATACACATCATTTTCTCCAGCCATAGTAAACTGCTTGCATTGACACTTATACAGGCAACTCCATTATAGCTCATACCCTCCACAAATTGTAATTTGTTTGGATGACTCTATGCCCTCCTAGCCTCCAAGTTAAATGAAGGACTATATTTTAATTTCTATATCCCTCACACCTAGTTTTGTGCCTAGCATATAATATTCAGAAACTATTCATGGAATGGGTGAAATACTGAATAAAATTGGATTTTAATTGGAGTACTTGGTCTGTTTCTCATACTTCCTAGGCTAATCTCTCACCCTAATGTCTTCCCCTAAATAGCAGAATTCATGTTATGAGAATCTTTCAGTAGCACTCATCTGACCCAGCAATTCTGGCTGAGGGAATGAAGGGTAAAAATAAAGAGCAGGATAGCTTCTTGCTCAGTGTCTGCATTTCCAGTCAAAAACAAGTAAATGTATTTGCAAACACTGGGTATATATTCAAAGAGATGCAATTGGCTATAGGCTTTGGCAACAAGTCTATTTTGCCTTAATGCACATCTCTTAGCAGTACCAAGGTTAGAAAAACCAGAAATTCCCATGTACAAATAATTGATGAAAACTTGTAAGAGATTTGATTAAAATAATCCTAAACCCCTGAAAACCTCCTATAATTATTAAATAACTACAGAAAAGTCAATGATTAAATTTAGCAGTAAGAGCTGAATTTAGATTTAAAAGACAAAAAAGAAAAGCCACTAATTTAAATTTCAGATCATTGTTGAATACACAGAATTAAGAATTATAAAAAGGGACAAGCAACACTCTTAAGCACTGAGATTGGTAACTATTGTGTAGACACAGTAGCCAAATATGTTGAAAGGGTAGATAGTGTAGATAGCCAGGCACTACACTTTAATAGGTATGAGTAGAAAGACATAGGAGAGCCAATTGGGGGCATGGGAAAGGGCTTAAGATTCAACAGTCAGAAAATGTGTGAGGCCCCTTTAGGTTGAAAGTCATCCTTTGGTTACTTTAGTTTATCATAAGGCATCTGGCTTCACCATTCAGGACACAAGATGTCCTGAATTATATATTCCTGAATTATATATGACCGTCTGAGACCACCTCTAACGAATCAACAGCACACCTGCCAAGCTACCATCAGTCCCTCTGCCAGTTTGGAACAGTTTCTCTTGGTTTCCTCTCCCTTCTCCACTAATACTATCTCTTCTCTACTACTTTTTGCTTAATTCAATGACTACTTTTGGGTCTCTGCTTTCCTAGCAACTCTCCCTTCTTAATACTGTTTCCGATCAAACTTGTATCAATAGTTTAGATGGTGCCTCAGGTCACCACCTAGGAGAGTAAGTGCCTCCACTGGGCAAGGTTCTCATGCCAGTGGGTCTCACAAGTTAATCACAGGCCCGTAAACAACTGCTTTAGGACCAGGTACCAATCACTGACCAACCCAGCTGTGGCTGAGACAGTGATAGAGTCCAACAACACTTGAACATGAATAAACACCTTCCTGTCTTGTTCAGATGAGGGTGAAGAGTCTAGCCAGTCTTTATTGCACCATATAGTATACAATGGTTCTATCCAACCTATAAACCTTAACTAATGTTCTCACACTCTAGATTCAAGCACTTCTCATTGAAATCTAAATGGATGGCAACATAAAATCAGGAAAGGAAAAGATGAAAGCTGATGGCAGGGGTAAAGTTGAGGAGGTAGCATATGGAAGGGCAGGAACAGAATCCTGAGCACTGATAGGGAGCTGGTCTGAGAAAATAACATCTCTTCCACAGAACTGGAGAAGGGAAGATGATAGACTTCACGTGTGATGATTATCTTTTCAGTAACGTTAGAGAAGAAAACTGCTGACAGTTGTCGAATGAGAGGGATTAGGAGCTTGAGGATAGTAAGGTTAGTAGAGCCATTGTAGGGAGCATGTAAATGGACAAGAGATTTAATTTTAAAATGCCAAATACAGGAGCAGAAGTTCCAGGAATATCTTCATAAGGATGATTGGTAGAAAGTCAAGTCAGATGCTCTCCATCACCTCAACACAGACAACTTAAAGCTGAGGGTTCAGACCAGGCAGAAGATAAAGACTCTAGGATGTTATTAGTGAGACCAAGATTAAGTACTAGATATGATGGAATATGGACCTGAGATTTTAGTAAAACTATTCATAATTGGATATAAATATAGGCTTATAAAAGAAAAACTTCTCTTGCACATTTTTGTATACTTGTTTATAAAGGAATTAAACATCCCCTCCTTGTAAAAAGGTCATGCATGATAATGTGTATGAAGGATGATTCTTAATTATATCTCATATTTGGCAGGCATACATCTTAGGTAATAGGAATGGTTTTGCTTGGAAATTTTTGTGACTTGTTCTAGGTTATTACTTACTTGGAGGGGGAAATCACCAAAATTTTTGCACAACTAATATATGTCATTTCCTATAGTAGGTGCTTTATATATTATCTAATTAATCCTTCTTATAGCCCTGTAAAATAGGTATTATTCTCAATAATTTATACCCAAGAAAACCAAAGCTCACAGAGATTAAGCAAGTTACCCAAGACTGTAAAACAAGTCTGACTCCAAAGCATATGTTCTTTCCATAGGCTACACTACAGAGTTGAATCAGGGAGATGTCAAATAAATTCTTACTTTTTCTATTGCCAAGGCTCATTATTTATATACAGTCATCCCTCGCTGTATCGCAGTTCACTTATTGCAGCTTCACTGTGTCATGGGTTTTTTAAAAATATATATATCTAATTCTGTATCGCAGAGTTTTCACTGTATCACGGGATTTTTGCGGTATATAGGTAAATCATATAATATTTATGATTTTAATTATTTTTGTCTAAAAATTTAAAATATAAAAAATATAAAAATGTTAATTCAAACACATTAAAAGAATATTAAATCGAAATAAAATACAGTATGTATTTCATCAGTGGATGAATACTGTACTATACACAATGGAAATGCAGTATGCCACTACAGCTTGTGCAAATTTGCCAATGTGAGATTGTACACGGCACACTATTGGCTGATTGAATGGAAGGCAACCAACCACAGCACTGTGTTCTGTATCCTGGGTGCTGACTGGCTCAGTGACCATAGCACTGGCCTGTTTGCTCTCCCACACTGTGCCCATACATTCAGCATCTCTCCTTGTCCATTTCACATCAATGTCTGATCGCTGTGTATAGTGTTGCTCTGTGGTGTTGTGTTTTTGTGAAATTTTTGTAAAAGTTTGAATTTATTTCAAGCCCTACGATGCTACCCAAACATTCTGAGCCTTCTACGGCTTTTGGCAGTGAACCCAAGCGCCAGAGGAATATGCTTATCATCAAAGAAAAGGTGGAACTTCTTGACATGTTAAAGGAAGGCAAAAGCTACGTGGCTGTAGGCCGCCATTACGGGATCAATGAATCTACTGTTCGCTACATAAAAACAAGAAGAATATTAGGTCTACAGCAACAATGACTTTCAACAAGACTGCAAAGAAGGTGGTCACTTCCTGCAATAAGGCCATTGTGAGGATGGAGTCTCCATTGGCCCTGTGGATAAATGACTGCAGGAAGAAGAGTATCTCACTGGATACCAACACCATCTGGACCAAGGCAAGAAAGTTTATGATAGTTTGCAGAAAGCACAGATGTTCACAACGGTGATGAGGATGAAGACAAGGACGATGACACAGAAGCAGGACCGCTGAGTGCTTCTCCCACCAGACCAACCCCATTCAGTGCCAGCAAGGGCTGGTTTGACAAATTTCAGAGAAGCTTTGGACTCAAGAGCATTTCTCTGCATGGAGAAGCTGCCTCTGTGGATAAAAAGCAGCGCCAGCAACTCCCCATAATTATGTTCATCACCTGGACAAAGAGATCAGTTATGCCTACGCCTTTAGCAGAAATAGAAGTTACGGCCCAGGGTGAAGATACTGCACCACCCGATGAAGCGCCTGATGAAGTGGTGCCTTCAGAAGAGCTGTAATGCTCTTCTTGGCTGTGCAGTACACTCATCTCATCATCATCACCTTCATCGCCATCAGTACTGCACAGCTACATAATTCATGATCTTCATCATTCAAGTTGTAGTACACATCACTGGTGAGTACCCATACAGAATTTTATATGTTGTTAAAATTACGTAGGTTTAAGTGTAGAAAGTGTTTAAGAGCATATGAAGTGTTTATAAGAGTGTGGAAAGGTTAATAAGAGAGTGGGAAGGGTTTATAAAGCCTGAAAATATATATAAATAATAAAATAACACTGCTACTTCTCAGATTTTCACTTATTGCGGGGGTCTCTAGAACGTAACTCCTGAGATAGGTGAGGGATCACTGTATAAGCTCATTAACATAAGGGCAGAGAATTTATCAATATCTTTGTTCCCTCCAGAATTTGCCTATGATTAAGTATTTTAATCCATCAAGAGGCATTCTGCACTAATACAGAATATATCTTCAACAGGAATAAAGGGGAGTGTAGGTTCTGTCACTAACTAACTAGTTGTGCAACCTTAGGAAAGCTTAACCTTGTGAATCTAAGATTTTTTATCTAGTGTAATGAGGACTTTGGACTAGGTGGTGTGTAAGGTCCTATTTGACTTCATTCATCCATCCCCTCATTCATTCAGTAAATAGGTTGAGATTTTTCTATGTATCAGGCACTGTATTTAATGTTCTGGGAATACAGTGGTAAATACAATGAAAATCTCATTGAATTTACATTCTAGAACTCCTGTTTTTGAGATAGTAACTCTCAGTGTGGTGAGAAGTGACAGGTAGGGTAAATTTTCCAAACTGCTTGGGGAATACTTTTTTTAAAGTATACCTATACTATCATTTGAAATGCAGTCTACTTCATAGGAAGTAAGCACTGTGGGGAGTCAGTGCTATTGATAAACATTCGTGGTACCCTTCATACAGGCTTGGCAGAAAAAAGGTTGACAAGTAGTGTTCTAAGTGACATAGCAAATTAAAGAGTGCCAGTCATATTGCTCAATTTTGAAGTCTGAAGGAAGACATTAAAACAGCCAATTCTAAGCTTGAAGTTTGAAAATGCACTTGAATTATCAGTCCCTGATTAAAGTCCTATAAACACTTGAACCAATCAGAATGCTTACCTATGTTATTGTTAGCCATGATGTATGTTGAATTCATGTGAAAATTCTTTTGATTAAAAACACCACTATCCGCCCTGAACAGTGTGGCTCAGTTGGTTGGTTGTCATTTGGAAAGTGAAAGGCTGCCGATCTGGGTTACGAGTTCAGTTCCAGATTGGGGTGTGTACAAGGGGCAACCCTTCAATGTTTCTCTCCCTCTTTCTCCCTCCCCTTCCCTCTCTCTAAAAATAAATAAAATTAAAAAACAAAACACCACTATCCTTCCAACAATGAGTTTTAATATGCCAGTATTCTGTATTTAAATACAATCAAACACACAAACATTAATGATGTCATAACATCATTAATAAAGGCCTGCGTATGTATTATTTATGTTTTTATGTTCTGAGGATCATAACAAAATCTGAAATGTTGGGAAGTTTTAAAAACCGTTATTTCCACTCCCCTCAACTCTAAAAGCTATCACTAAAGTTTAGGCTATAGTCAAACAAAATTACCATAGAAATGTGTATGACTTGAAAACTTAAAAAAACACCTCTAGTTTAACTGTCAGTCATAGAATGTTTTACTTTAAACCTGCTGTTCAAACTTTAAGATACAATACATGTGGCAAAGAAGTAGTTAACACACATCTGCCACAATTCTATCTTTGAACTGCCTTTTCTATATTATGTGATATGCTACAATTTCTTTGAATTTCTTACATTCATGGTATTCTTAAAGGCAGCAATGTCAATTTTTCTGCTTTGAAAACAGAAAAGTTTCATTAATGTTCTGGAATTGCTTAAAATGACTTTTTCCCTTTATATTTTACTGTTGCTCACATTAGTGAAATAATTCAACATATTATTAATAAGTTGTTGAGAGGTATATGGTACTCAATAAGTCGACTCTCAACTTCAAGTTAAAATAAACTGCAATTCAAAACAAGCATTTTCCTAAATCAGTATATTTAGCTACTTTTCTCAAAAATAATTCCATTCTGAAATAAGTTTTTTTGTGATACAATAGTTTCTTTCCTCTTTTATTCTAACAGAACTCATGCTGTACTTTTTTCTCAAAATATATTTGACATATACTGTGCAAATGTTAAGTTCTGAATAGCTTTGTACCTTATTTTGAAAAAGTTTATAAAATATAATTCCTAAAAACAACCTCAACATTAGACAATAGAGGAAGAAGAAACATATCAGACAAAGCCTAATTTTTCACATGAGAAAATAAGTATGTTTTTAAAGCTCCAGTAATACATTCCTTGAAAAAACTCAGAATGCACTTTGGTCATTATTAAACATATTAGAACATAGGCAAATAAAACAAAATGCTTTTGTTGTTTTTCTACAGGAAGAAATTATACTACAGCGGCTGAATTGAGGCTGATGAAAAGGAATGGTAAGAACAAAGTGACATCGTGACATGGCTCTGTTCTCTACACATTCCCGATCTTAAGATTATGATTTGGGGATTAAAACTGCACCAATCAAATACATAATTTTACAATTAATTATTTTAAATTCCCTAAAATGTTTAAAAAATGCGAGGATATTCAATACAATCCACCTTGCACCAAGAAAATTCTAGACTGTTTCAAATAAATTTTTTTGTTTTAGAAACTAGATGCCCAGTTAAAAAAGAATTGCAAATACATTTCATGGTTCAATTATTTTCTAAAATATTCTTGATTGTACAAATATAACAACTTAAAATCAAGGCCCAATAAGATACCATCATATTTGCCCTACTTACCTAATATGCCAACACAGTAAATTCTCATTTGAACACCTGGAAAATTATCTGGGGGTTGCAATGGGGGTTGGAGTGGTGGGTTAACATTCCAGGTTAAAAACATCTAAAATAGCCCTTATATAATTGGGTGGTGATGCGGGGAGGGGATATACCAGATTAAGTTTAGAGGACACAATTTGCGAGGTGAAGCTGCCTCTTCTGAAAATTTGGGTATACAGTACTTTTATAACTATCAATAAGAGGAGTATTTTATTGGTTCTGAAGTTATTCATTTGAGTGTGGTATGAAGAGCATACACTACAGAGTACCATGGGGAGAAAATTATTTTACTTGAGTAAACATAATATACTTTAGTAATATCAATAGGCACTTCACTTGTGAGATGAGTATATACCTCACTCAAAAGGATACCATATCATGCCCTAGTACACTATAACATATCCCATATAAAGAAATGCATTAAAAGTAACAATTTTAAAAAGTGCACATTTTGAGCATGCACAGTTAGAGCTGTGCAAACAGCCCAGTGTTTCAAATAAATACAATTATCACTAGTAAATTTTTATCAAAATATCTAACAGTATGGTAACCATTTACAATTATTGCTCTGTTAAAGAGTTTTATCATCAAAGAGCACTTTGTTGACCTGTTATGTAATACCATATATATTAATACTGAAGGGTATGTAACTGCAGCTTAATCAGTTTAGATCCTGGCATTGTTCCAAAATAGTTCAAGAGAAACACTGACTGGATCCTGATTTACTGAAGAAAATGCTTTATGGGTTTAGCTGAGTCTAATGCAATATTCCAAAGTTGAAGAAGTTTTCCTCAAGTAAGGCAAGTTTACGGCATTGATGGAGAAACAGTGCTTAGCAATGGCTTCTATTCTCACGATTTGTTGTTTTGTCAATTATTTATGAACAATTACCAGGATCTCAAGTATCTGGATATCAGTTTTATCACCCTTTTCATCAACAACTGCGTATGCATCAATGCTAAAAATAAAATATAAAGACTAAAGTAAATGTAAAAAACAGTGAACAAGTAAAATAAATATAAGAATTGCACAAGACAGTGTGATGTAAACACTTCAATTTCCCAGCTGAGACTCCTGAAGCAGAGAGTCAGTGACTACTTTCAGGCGGCTTAGTTGGTACTCTTATTCCAGAAAAGAGGCTACATCTTCTTTTTCTCTGAATTGTCATGATTTAATCTTCCACAGCTAGTGAAAAAATAATACAAGTAGTGACCATTAGAGCCAGTTTTAATATCACAACTTATTAAATTATACCACATAATACTATTTTTATCTAAATTTCATTCACAAACAAGTCTTATGTTCTATTTTTTAAAACTCTTTTAACCTTTTATTGTCAAGAAGAACTCACCTTAAACAAGTAAAATGAAAATCAGATTTCTCTTGCTTTCTTTTACAGGGAAGTGGGAATATAGATATACAACTAGTTTAATGTGAATAGTTTATACCTTATTCACTAACAGCTGAACATATATTGGAGGATATATGCATTGCTATACATAATAATATAAATTTATAAATAATATAACTTTTGGCCAAAAAAAGAAAAAGAAAAAGGGTTTTCTTTTTTTATCAACTAAATTGGACTCAAATTATATGAGTAAAAAGAAATACTTCCCCTTATTTTATACAGAGTCCTATTTGTAATGAATACTATTCCAAATTAGGAGTCTCAACAGTATTATAAACCAAGAATGTTTATCATTATTTGAAATTAAGTATGAAATTATTTTCACTAATTATATACAATATTATCAAAATGATTCGATTATTGTACATGTGAGATCATAAAAGAGTGCTAGGGTAAAATAAATGTCACAGAAATGTAACAGGCCACTAAGTAAGAAAAAAGACCTGTAAGTTCTTACCTTTAAATTAAATCCAAGCAAGTCACTGATAACACCAGAAACGGCTGACAGGATGACAACCTGGGTGATGTTATAAAGCAGTGGATTCATTGTGAGCCCATATAACCTGAAGGGACTGTCCAACTCCTAGAAGAAGAAAAAAATCATGGGCCCAGATTCATTAAGAATTATCAGTTAAACTAATCCAGGGCAATATACAATGAGAATTTTTTTTAAAAACTGTTTCAAGAAACTGTTATAAACTATGGATAGTTTTAGAAAGAATAAACTTGGTTAAACCTGAAATAAATATACTTCAAGAGGTTTTTGTTTTGTTTTGTTTTTTAGGAGAAGGTGATGTCCTTTAAAAGATTTCTGTAATGAATGGATGGTTGCCAGATGGGAAGGGTGTTAAGAGGATGGGTGAAAAAGGTGAAGGGATTAGGAAGTACAATTGGCAATCACAAATAGTGACGGGGATATAAAGTACAGTATAGGGAATACAGTAATATTATAATAATTATGTCAAGTGGGTACTGGACTTATCAGGAGATCACCTCGTAAGTCATATAAATGCTCAGCCACTATGCATACACCTGAAAATAATATAATATTGAAAGTCCACTGTAATTAAAAAACAAAACTCTATAATCTAAATTTGTAACTCCAACTTCTATCTCAAATGAATGACAATAAAAGTATTGGTTTTGTAGCCACAAGGTTTGAGAACTTTTTTTAGTGTAAGAATAGGAACTTAATATCTTTTTGCAGAAGAATCAGAAATTTAACTAGCCAATTTTCTGACAATATTAATACATACGTAAAAACTCCTCTTTGAGACAATTACTTTTCCAATACATGAATTAACTGACTGATTCAAATATTTAGAGTTCTTTTTAAAAAAAAATTCTCACCTGAGGATATGTTTATTGATTTTAGGGGGTAGGGAATAGAGAGAGAAAAAAAACCCCACTGATGTGAGAGAGTAACATCAATTGGCTGCTGCCTGTATGCATCCCCACCAGGTATCAAACTGTCAACCCTGGTATGTGCCCTGATCGGGGATCAAACCATAACCTTTTTGGTGTATGGGATGATGCTCAAACCAACTAAGCCAACCAGCCAGGGCTACAGTTCTATTTTAGGCCAGGCCCTGTACTAGGCTCTGGGAAGTTAAGATTCAGTTTCTGTGCTGAAGGACCTTGCAGTCTAATAGACCTGCAAATAAATAATTAAACTATCAGAGTCCCACAAAAGAGGTATGTATAAAAGGCAGGGGACTTCCGGCCAAGATGGAGGCATAGGTAGACACACTGTGCCTCCTCGCACAACCAAGATAGGGACAACAACAATATAGAAACAAAATAACAACCAGAACTGACAGAAAATTGAAGTGTATGGAAGTCAGACACCCAAGGATTTAAAAACAGACACTTTCATCCAGACCGGTAGGAGGGGCAGAATCGGGCACCCAGGCGAGGGACACGGAGTGGAGAGCTGAACACCCGGGGCGGTGCGCAGGCCCGCAGCAGGCAGACCCTGGGCGCACAAGCAGCAGTGGCTGGTGGGCCCTGGCCAGGGGGTGGTGACCGGCAGACCTAGCAGATCCTGGGCGTACAAGCAGCGGTGGCTGGTGGGCCCTGGCCAGGGGGTGGCGACCAGCAGACCCAGCCAGGTGGCCATTGTGAAGCAAGGCACTGTGCGCAGCTCAGGGACCCAGCACTGGGAAATAGAGCTTTGGGTCACTGACTGAGAAGGAAGGTCCCCCAGGGTGCACAGACCCACCCACACTGGAATTGGTGCCAGAGGGGCCCAGTTGGCTTGCGGAAAGCAGCGGAGGGGTCTGAGGTCCTACAGAGAGCAGAGCAATCGCCATTGTTCCTTCTCAGACCCCGCCCCCACATACAGCTTCACAACCCAGCAACTGGGGTGCCCCGCCCTGGTGAACTCCTAAGGCCCTGCCCCTCACTACAGGAACTCAACAAGACCAAAAAACAAAACAAAACAAAAAAAAACAGCAAAAAGATGGCTCAAACAGAAGAATTGAAAGCCCCAGAACCCATCCTTTTAAGTGACCAAGAGATAGCCAACCTATCAGATGCACAGTTCAAAGCACTGGTGATCAGGACACTCACAGA
>JAPYXV010004809.1:0-11059 GCA_028533065.1 Trachops cirrhosus
CAACAGGGGAGTGGGAGGAGGAGAGTGGGGGAAAGATATGAAGAATAAATAGCAATGAACGTAGATAGAAAATAGACGGGGAGGGCAAGAATACTATGGGAAATGTAGAAGCTAAAGAACTTATAACACATGGACTGAAGTAAAGGGGGAAATGTGGGTGGGAGAGGGTGTTCAGGGTGGAGGGGAATGAAGGGGAGTAATAGGACAACTGTAATAGCATAATCAATAAAATATATATTAAAAAAAAAGACCCATTTCTAGCTGCCACCCTGCATTTACCAGCATTAGTCTGACTTGCCAGCCATGTTCAAGGTCTTCCCACCAGGGCATCTGCCCCCCAGACATCTGCAGTCTCTGTCTCTTTCATTGGCAGACAGAACAATTATTTTTCATATTTTGTGCCTTGGATGCTGCAAGGTTAATATGTCTAGACTTGGCCCATCTTGTGAAGCCAGGTGGCCAACTCAAGTGAGGACAGCAGGATGTCCACTTATTAGTTCCGATCGCCTTCCAAACCTGGAGTGTATTATTGTGATGGGCATTGACATGTACTGCCTTTAACTCACCCTCATGTTCCAACAGTGATTTCAAGAGGACAGTGCACATGTAGGTATTGTTTTAAAAGGCCAGGTTTCCATTGCTCTTCTGCCCAACCATATGGCCACTACCTGTGAATTGGGAAAAACCAAACCACAAGGACTTTTATCTTTGTTCAATTCTTCCATTGCTGCTAGGAAAACGGTATGCACTTAAGCTCACTGGCCTGGGTTGTTTTTACCTTCCTTGCTCAGAGCAGCAGCTTTCTAAACACTATATTGTCCATTCACCTTGCAACTGCCATTTATAAACCAAGCAGCTCTTTGTAGGTCAGTTGAGAATGTTTATAGGACACTGTCCAAGTGACAATAGGATCCAGCAGTTTCTCATGCTGTTCCAAAGTCAGTTCCAGGGGAGAAGAGGCCTGTTGCTCCTGAGTATATCCTCCCTGCTTTCACTTCCCTGGGTTCATGATCCTGTATAAACCATTTCCACTTTTTTATGGAACTCTTCTGGGAATTGTCCTCCACGTTCAAGTGTTTGTCCAACATTATCCAAGACATCCTGTGTTTCTCAGGTTTCAAGATTGTTTTGTGTCCTTTGGCATAGGAATAATTTCAATTAATGTCCAATAGCAAGCTAGCCACTGCCCCTCAAATGGAATTCTCTAGATGAAGTCCCACTAGTCATCTTGAGAGGTGCTCAGAGACTTTGCCTTGTGCTTGGCAGCTGCTGCACACGGTCCATGGTGCAGAGATGGTGTCTGCACTGCCCCTGCAGCTCCATCATATACCAGCTGCATCCCATTTAGCACATCCAGTTCACACGGCTTCAAGGTAGGTTTGCGCCTCTGTCCTACATCACTAGGGAGGGAAGTACTCCTCTGTCAGACAGGATGTCCTTTCTCATTAACATTCAGGGAAGGGAGACACAACCTCTTAAAGCTGATTAAATTAAACATTCCAACTTTCATTCTGATTTTCACCTTCATCCTTCAAATCTTTCAAATATTCTCTCAATCTAACTGTAGCCCACATTCGAGCTTCACCAACAGGTTTTGGTAGCATAGGCACTGGGTTCCTGTGTAACGGAGCCAGTCTAGACCATGTGCCCACTGCTCTCCAGCCCTAGACCACTCACCCACTCTTGTGTATACAAGGCATTGGGTCCCCAGCTGGGGATTGACTCAACTCTGGCTGTTAGTCAAACTTTACCTTGATTAATCTGTCAAACTATTGATTTCCCCAAGTGATTGCAGCTCAGATTTCCCACTGAGATCTTTGCTTTTCTGCTTTTTAAATTCTTTCAAACTGGGGTAAATATACCCATCTTGTTTGGGGCCCTTTAATTTTGGGGGCCCCTTTACTCCACCCAACCTTCACTGGTGCGATATATAAGAACTTTGCTTTATTTTTATTTAATGTTTATTTTATTCTTTTTTTTTGCAAACAAATAAACAAAAAGCTCTTGCATTAAGAATACAAATAGTAACTTTCAGGAAAGAAATAGTGATTCTTCAGCCTTTCTTGCTGCAGAAAATGCATATTTTACGGATGATTAAGGCAAACCTGACCTACACACCCAAGGCAAATCAGGAGTGATTCAAATTGTTATCTTTATTTCTCTAGGCTAGGCCCTTGGGAATACATTGGGACACTGGGAATGTCCCCTGTGGACAAAGGAATCAAATACTAAACCCGACAAGCTCAGGAGAGGCCTTTGTGATGGCCTTACAAACTCAGAGACCTAAGGAAGCCACATACTGATAGGGGACTCAAGAGTTGGAAAATTTTAGGTAAATAGTTAGAAATAAGTGTAGTAGGTAATACATATGTTAAAGCTACTGTTTCAGGAATTGCAGGTATGGCTCACCGCTCCGAGAGACAGTCGACCTCCTGGGGCACAGCTGGATACATCTGAGCCACTGTGTTCCAGGGGCAGACAGACAACTGCCTGCCCGGGGACAGCTAACTGAATGCTTCGGTTTCTTAATTTAATTTTCCCCAAATTCAAAACCCCTCACCACATTTTGTTCTCTGTTATTAAAAGGCTGGCTTGGAAGGAAATGTAAGATGGTCTGTTAGGGTACAAACCCACTGTCTTCTCAGATTGCTGGCCATCTGAATAAAGGGCCCATAAAGATTCAATCCCTGTCTCTGCTTATTGGGTCTGGTACATGACAGGCAGAATGAATGCTGGCTTTTCCAGTTTCAATAAAATGGCCTGAAATTAAAACTTTCTAACTAAAAGCAGTTCATGGCAGGTAGTCATGTCCTACGCTAGAATCTTCCTAACAAAAGTCAATCTTTACCTTAACTGAGCCTGTCTATTGTCTTTTTTTAAAAGAGTTTTTTATTATTATTTTATTTATTCATTTTTAGAGAGAGGGGAAGAGAAGGAGAGAAAGGGAGAGAAATAACAATGTGTGGGTGCCCCGTAGTGGGGACTTGGCCTGCAACCCAGGCATGTGCTCTGACTGGGAATCGAACTGGCTACCCTTTGGTTCGCAGCCCACGCTCAGTCCACTGAGCTACCCCAGCCAGGGCTGTCTATTGTCTTTTTGCATCTATAATAACACACTTTGGAATGTCAAGGTAACTTTCCTTTTTCCAAACCCGTCACACAACCACTGTATCAGAGCAGAGACCACAAGTCCCCTCATTGTTACTGATACTGTGTTAAGTGTTGACTTGTTAACTATCCTGTACTTACCAATGTAAAAGAAATATGTGTCTATCATTTTACTTTTTTTCCATTCCCAAAGGTTTCCTGCCCCTGCCCCCACCCCCACCTTGTTTTCTCCTGCTTCCCTAATCTATCACCAATGAATTTCATGTCACTCCCTTATGCCTCCTCTTTTTGTTAGGTAGGATAGATAGGAAACAAAGGTGGCGAGGAGGAGGGATACACATTCCACACACTGACTCAGCAGTTCTTGAAATTCTATGTATCTTTTCTATTACCTGGGAAAGAAAGCCTTTGAAACTGTGCTTTCATCCCAAGGCCCAAAAGGCCCAAATACCTTTGGGTAAACACACCCCCATCCTGGAAAGCTAGCACCACCTTTACCAGTCAATCAATACGTAACTTCTTCACCCTCCTCCATCCCACCAACTATGTAAGTCCTCAGAACAAAGGCTCTTGTTCTTGCCACCCCTGCCCTTGCCTTTCTTCCCCACCTCAGCAAGGCCCTTGCCTATTCTCTTCCATGAAAACATATCAGCAGTACACCCTGCCTGCATGATAATACGCTCGATACTCTGTAAATCTTTACTGTACTGGGGAGAAGAACAGAATTTCTGAGAGTTTCTCCTGTGACATAAACGGTGCTGTGCCTCAGATGCTGACTTGGATGGTGCCTTTGGTCTTCAGCCATTTGGAATGTGGTGAATAAGGTCTCTGACCTTTGGGGTAAAGGAGTTGCTGCACCATGGGGGTGGGGCATTCAAAGTCCCGAGGCCTGTGTTTGGTGGTAGAAACAATTAAATCTAAAATGAGCACTGGGTTCCACTGGGGCTGCAAAGACAAAAGAGGCACTTCCTCCTTCCAGCCCAAATTCTCAGGCGTAGTCCTACGTCCTACGTGAGTGGAGCCTTGCAGAGGTGTCTGGGGTCAATCCCTAAGTCTTGGAGGGGCCTCACAGGGAACTCCCATCACTGTAAGGTAACTTTGGCTTATATGGAGGTGTGCAAAATAAGGCTGGTCACCCAGCACTCTGAGCCTCCTGGCTGTTTTAGACAGTCTGGAGAAACCCAGACACAAGGAGAGTTAGGACTGACCAAAGGGGTAAGGGCCTTTGGGAGTCCTGCTCATAAACAGCCCACTTTGACCCACTACTTGGATTCCTTAGCCTTTTTTTTCTCCAAACCTGGCCAGAAGAAAAGTCAGTTAAATCATTGGCTGGTTGTAAGTTTGCAGCATCTCTTTCTACCCAATGTGGCTTCTAGCAACTCAATTTGCGTCCGAATACTTCTTACCAGAGTTGTAAGGAGAGGCAATGTCCCACTTGCTGGGTAAATGCCTTGCTCTCTCCCTCTCAAGGAATTTCAGGCACAGGTGGATCCTTTAAAAGGCACTCTAGGGTGCTTGATGCAACAGAGACACCCAAAAGAGGATAACCTAAGACGTGGACCCGAACAGAATGCTAGGTTTCCCGCCAGCCACAAGCACAAGTCCACACAACCAGAGGCACACTGTAAAAGCAATCCCACTGTCTCATCCCTATGGCACATTCTCTACTTAGGTTTAGCTCTCGAGAGGAGAAAGCAAAATTTTAGCCTTTAGTGGAAAGTTCTGGCTTTTCCAGGTTCTTTTTTCATAATTATGCTGTTTCTTCACTCAAATTTGCTTCATTCATAAGTTTCCCCCTCTTCATTTCATAATATACTCCTTAGGTCAAATGTTTGACAACTTAATTAGGCTTAAGTTTTAGAAAATTTATTGTGCTTATTTTGGAATATTGGGTATGCATGTTGCAGAAGGTTCAAGTAAGTCACAAGATGGTCTGTGCAAGTTGACAGATTGTGTGGGGGAGGAAGGAGGAAGGGAGAAGGAATAGAGGAAGGAGACCTGCCACACTCACGCGTGCCATGGGGAGGAAGGACAATGGAGCGTGTAACTCAAGAGGGGAAATGGAAGTGGAAAAGAAGTAAGGAGGAAAAATAAGCATATAAGTGTTTAAAACACTGCAAAATTCTGAACCTAGGAGCTACCAGGTCCTGGGAACAATAGGGTAATTAACTTGTTACTCAAACTAGAAATCAGGGTGCCTGCTTCTCCAATGCAGAGGAAAAAAGTGACACTTTTGAACTCAGGCTGTCACCTGACGTCTGAGCCTAATATCTCTGCCCTACCTCCCTGCTCAGCATTTTTTCTCTCCCAGAAGGATGCAGTCTAGCTTCACCCCAGGTAAATGGACAGTTAGGGACAAATAAATTGATTTCTCAGGCTGATACATTTTTTAATATATTTTATTGATTATGCTATTACAGCTGTCCCATTACCCCCCCATCCTCCTCCACCCTGCACACCCTCCTCCACCCACATTCCCCCCTCTAGTTCATGTCCATGTGTCATAAGTTCTTTAGCATCTACATTTCCCCTACTATTCTTGCCCTCCCCCTGTCTATTTTCTATCTACCTTCATTGCTACTTATTCTTCGTACCTTTCCCCCCTCTTTCCTCCTCGCACTCCCCTGTTGCTAACCCTCCAGGTGATCTCCATTTCTGTGGTTCTGTTCCTATTCTAGTTGATTGCTTAGTTTGTTTTTTATTTTTGTTTTAGGTGTGGTTGTTAGTAATTGTGAGTTTGCTGTCATTTTACTATACATGTTTTTTATCTTCTTTTTCTTAGATAAATCCCTTTAACATTTCATAAAATAAGGACTTGGTGATGATGAACTCCTTTAACTTGACATTTTATCTGAGAAGCACTTTATCTGTCCTTCCATTCTAAATGAAAGCTTTGCTGGATAGAGCAATCTTGGATGTAGGTCCTTGTCTTTCATGACTTGGAATACTTCTTTCCAGCCCCTTCTTGCCTGTAAGGTCTCTTTTGAGAAATCAGCTGACAGTCTGATGGGAACTCCTTTGTCGGAAACTGTCTTCTTTTCTGTTGCTGCTTTTAAGATTCTCTCCTTGTCCTGGCTGGTGTGGCTTAGTGGACTAAGCGCGGGCCTGTGAACCAGGGGATCACGGTTCGATTCCCAGTCAGGGCACATGCCTGGGTTGCAGGCCAGTTCCCAGCAGGGAATGCACAAGAAGCAACCATACATTGATATTTCTCTCCCTCTCTCTGTCTCTTCCCCTCTGAAGATAAATAAATAAAATCTTTAAAAAAAAAAGATTCTCTCCTTATCTTTAATCTTGGGTAATGTAATTATGATGTGCCTTGGTGTGTGCTTCCTTGGGTCCAACTTCTTTGGAACTCTGAGTGTCCTGGATTTGCATGTCTATTTCCTTTGCCAGATTGGGGAAGTTCTCTTTCATTATTTGTTCAAATAAATTTTCCTTTTCTTCCTCTTCCACTTCTCCTTCTGGCACCCCTATGATTCAGATGTTGAAACATTTAAAGTTGTCCCAGAGGTTCCTCAGCCTCTCCTCATATTTTTGAATTTTTGCTTCTTCATTCTGTTCCAGTTGGATATTTATTTCTTCCTTCTGTTCCAAATTGTTAATTTGAATCCAGATTTCCTTCCCTTCGTTGTTGGTTCCCTGTATATTTCCCTTTATTTCACTTTGTATAGCCTTCATTTCTTCCTTAATTTTGTGACCATGCTGAATCATTTCTGTGAGCATCCTGATTACCAGTATTTTGAACTCTGCATCTGATAGGTTGTCTGTCTCCTCATCACTTAGTTCTTTTTCTAGAGTTGATCTGTTATTTCATTTGGGCCATATTTCTTTGTCTTGGTACATCTGTTACACTTTAAGGGGCGGAGACGTAGGTATTCACTTGGGCTGGGCAACCCATTTCACTGCTTTGTGGTGCTGTATGTGGGGGAATGGTCAGAGCGGGTTTTGCCCCACTTTCTCTCACTTTCCACAAGTGGATTGTGCCCTTTCATGTGCTGATTCCCAGGAAGGTGGGCTTGTATACATTGTAGGATCCTGTGAGCCTCTCCAATGGACTCTCCTGTGAGGCTGGGAGTTTGTCCTGCCACCACAACCCCCCAAAGATTTTTATAGCCAGAGGTTTTGAGACTTTATTTCACCATGCTGGAACCCTGGGTTTCTGGCTTGTTTCACTCCCCAGTTGTTCCTCCCAGCTTATCCTCACACGAATGTGGCACTGCCCAGTCTGCCAGTCACTGCCTTGGCATGTGTCCTCTCTGCCCTAGCTGCCCATCTCCACCCCTCCTACTGGTCTGGATGAATATTTCTTCTTTAACTCCTTGGTTGTCGGACTTCCATACAGTTTGATTTTCTGGCAGTTCTGGTTGTTTTTTTTGTTTTAACATTGGTTGTTATCTTTCTATTGGTTGTGCAAGGAAGCAAAGTATATCTACCTTTGCCTCCATCTTGGGTGGTATCTGAGATAGTATCTTTAAAGTGCCAAAAAAATAAAACTGTCAACCAAAACTTCTATTTCTGGAAAAAATTATTCGTCAAAAAGGAAAAACATATATAGCTTCAGATTTGAAAAATAAAAATAGTTCTGAAAAGAGAGTGACATGAAATTTAAAAGGTATAAATTGTTAAGGTTAACATCAAGATGGCAGAGTAGGTAGACACTGTGCTTTCCTCCTCCCATGACCACATTAAAATTACAACTGATTTCTCTTCAGAAATTACAACTAAATTAGAAAACAATCAACCTGAAAAACCACCTGAAGACTAGCTGAACAAAACTTCTATAATTAAAGATATAAAGAAGCCATATCGAAACTGGTACCAGAGGCAAAGATGTGAAATGGGCTGGCCCCACACCCAGGTGCAGTGATTGTTAATTGAGAGGGATATCTCAGCAGTAGAGGTTACCCAAGAAGAGCAAGGGGTCTGAGCCCCACACCAGACTCTCTGGCCCAGAACACCAGTGCCAGGAAGAGGACACCCCACAACATCTGGCTGTGAAAATCAGTAAGGATTTTATCTATCTAGGTGAGACAAAAGGCTGCTAGAAACCCAGGCATCCTTTTAAAGAGCTCACACACAGTTTCACTCATAGGAACTCACCTGGACTCCAATAGAGGGACAGCAGCTCAGGAGGCATCAGAGACATACAGGGAGGAACTGAGTTATGTGGCTTCAGGGCTTGGGCTGAAGGAATGGCCAACATTGTCCCTGTGTTGAGCTTTTCCCACCACAAAGCCAGCAGGCAGGGCCATCTTGCCTGTGTAGAACTCCACCCTCATACAGCTAAATCTGAATCTGCGTTCATGTGGTCAACTCCACTGGCTGCACTCTGATGACTCCCTGAGGCCCTCCCATACCAACAAGCACACTGCTAGAGCCTCTTTTGGTGACAGGCAGTTGGTCTTGGCCCATGCTACAGCCTTTTTAAAAAAGCTCTCAAGGTCTGCAGGCCCCAGGCAGGTTGTGGCTGGCCTCACTGTGCCCCGTGCTTTTTGCTGAATGGCCCCAAACTCAGCACTGGTACCAAATCTGCATCTGCATTAACCAGGTGAACACCACTCGTCCCACCTTGGTGGTTCCTAGATATAGAACCTCACACAACTCACATACTGCCTGAGCCTTATAGGCAGCTGGCAGGTGGGGGTAGGCTTTGGAGCACCCAGTGCCTTTTTTGAGCTGCTCTAGGCCTGGTACTGGTGATAGCCAGCCTCAGTTACAGCGTGGCCTCTCGCACATGTGGGCCAGCACAGACAGCTATCAACCATGGATTTCTATGCAGCTTTTACCAAGTGGCCCAGCTTCAGACTGCATTAGAGAACCACCTGACTAGTTCCAGAAGTGGCACACCAAAAGGGTGGTCTTGGCAAGCACTAGAGCTCACAGGGGAAAAATCCCACTCCATGGGGTCAGCTCTCACAAAGTAGCTTGTGTGCTATGGTTGTGGCCAGTTTTCACTCAGCAGTCAAACCGAGCGAGGGTCAGCTCCACCCACTGATGTGCCAACAGCAATCGAGGCTCAACTACAACAAGAGGGCACACACAACTCGCACAAGGGATACTTCTAGAGCAGCCAGCTCAGGTGATCAAAAAGGCTGTCACTGGGCCCCACCAAACACCTACAACATAAGGCGATCCTACCAAGACAGGGAGATGTAGCAGACCCACCTAACATACAGAAACAGATACACAGAGTCAGCCAAAATGGGAAAAACCAAAACAAAACAAATGTCCCAAATTAAAGAACAAAAGAAATCTCCAGAAAAATAACTAAATAAAATGGAGGCAAGCAATTTACCAGATGCAGAGTTCAAAATACTGGTGTGGCAGATGGAGACAGGATCCAGGCTCTTTGTGGTCACGAAGAAAGAATTAAATGGACTACATAAGCAAAGAGAAGTGAAGAAATGAAGCAAGAGAGATTTATTAAACACAAGATATGGGAGAGGGCTATTTCTGACCAGAGAAGGCCCCTTTCTATTGAACAGTTAGAGGCTTTATAGGGTTTATACTTAAGCTTCTGCTCATGCTATTTCCTACCATCCTCCTTGATTGTTTATTCCGGGAGGAAACTGCAATGCTAATTTATTAATAAGGCAAAGGTGCAACTGAAGCTCTGGTGTGTAAGCATGGTTCCTTGTCAGGTGTCACAGGGCAATTCTCAGAAATCAGGATGCTGACTGATGACAGCTGTGGTGTCTCAGGATTTCCTTATTCCTGTTCCATCTCCTGCCTCACTGGTTATAAGGATGCCCAAAGCACTTAGTGAGAACATAAACAAAGGGAAAGTAAGTTTAAAATACGACATAAAAACCATAAAAAAGAATTAGTCAGGACTTCCGGCCAAGATAGAGGCATAGATAGACACACTGTGCCTCCTCACACAACCAAGATAGGGACAACAACAATATAGAAACAAAATAACAACCAGAACTGACAGAAAATTGACGTGTATGGAAGTCGGACACCCAAGGATTTAAAAATAGACTCGTTCATCCAGACCGGTAGGAGGGGCGGAGTTGGGCAGCTGGGCAGAGAGGGAGCGTGACACAAAGAGCGTTGGGACTGGGCATGTAAGACCACAGCGGGCGGACAGAGCGCGCAGAAACAGCGGCGGCTGGCAGACCCCTGGCCAAGGGGTGGCAACTGGCAGACCCAGTGAGGCAGCGATTATGAAGCTAAGCACTGCACCCAACCCAGGATCCCAGCGCTGGGAAATAGAGCCTTGGGGCACTGATTGAAAACACCTGTGGGGGTTGAGGTGCTGGGAGTGACTCCCAGCCTCACAGGAGTGGTCATTGGAAAGACCCACGGGGTGCACAAGCCCGCCCACACGGGAATCAGCACCAGAATGGTCCAGTTTGTTTGGGGGAAGCGTCGGAAAGGACTGAAGTCTGACAGAGAGCGGAGCAAGCACCATTGTTCCCTCTCAGATCCCGCCCGCACATACAGCGTCACAACCCAGTGACTGGGGTACCCCTCCCTGGTGAACACCTAAGGCCCCACCCCCTCAGATGTAACAGGCATGACCAGACGCCCCCCCAAAAAATGGCTGAAACAGAAGCCCAAACTTCTGTTTCAACAAATGAAAGCCCAAAAACCAATCCTTTTAAGTGACCGAGAGATAGCCAACATATCAGATATACAGTTCAAAACACTGGTGATCAGGATACTCACAGAATTGGTTGAATTTGGTCACAAATTAGGTGAAAAAATGAAAGCTACAGTAAGTGAAATGAAGAAAAATGCCCAGGGAACCAATAGTGATGGAAAGAAAGCTGGGTCTCACATCAATGGAGTGGAGCAGAAGGAAGAAAAAAACATACAATCAGAAAAGAATGGAGAAATAAGAATTCAAAAAAATGAGGAGAGGCTTAGGAACCTCTGGGACATCTTGAAACATTCCAACATCTGAATTATAGGGGTACCAGAAGGAGAAGAGGAAGAACAA
>JAPYXV010004810.1:0-11057 GCA_028533065.1 Trachops cirrhosus
AGCAAATTATAACGTGTTTGTGTAGAGAAAAGATTGATGTATTAAAAGTAAATTTTAACCTACATAAGTATGTATTTTTCCATGATAAATAATTGAGCATGGGTTATCATTTATTGGGTAAGTATATCAGCAGTGAGACAATTAGAATTAGTAAAGTTACATGACTTTAGGAAGTCATATGAACATAAACTAAGAATAGAGAAAGGAGGTCCTTTTTAAAGTTTATCGTTATTTTACAAGATGGACATGCTAAAGAAATGTGAAGTGATTGGCATCTGAGAATTTTGCAAGTCATTTCTGTTGGCTCTGGCTTCATGTGAAACCCATAATCTGAACAGTCTAAATAATGACAAAAAGTGAATATAGAAAAGGAGAGGAATAAGGCGCTGGCTAGTGTAGCTCAGTGCATTGAGCATGGGCCTGCGAACCAAAACATCGCCTGTTCAATTCCCAGTCAGGGCACGTGCCTGGGTGGCAGGCCAGGTCCCCAGGAGGGGGTGTGCTAGAGGCAACCACACATTGATGGTTCTCTCCCCCTCTTCCTCCCTTCCCCTCTCTCTAAAAATAAATACAACCTAAAAAAAAAAAGTAGAGGAATAGCTAATGTTATTGAAAGCTTACTGTTTTCACGTGGTAGGTACAATGCTTTACAACAGATTATTTTGTTTAGTCCTTACAACACCTCTATGAAGTAGGGAGCATTAACTGCATTCTTTTTTGGTTGGGAAAAATAAGACATTGAACAAATAATTTTCTCAAGTTCTCATATTTAGTAAGTGGTGGAGTCAGGATGCAAATGTGTCTCGAGCATGATCTTTTTAACCTTAGACCAATAGTAAGCAAAGAGTGATAACAGCCTACAAGAATCTAGCCTCACTAAAGAGAATGGCAGTGTGTCCAAAGAGCGATTGGAAAAAGAGGTGGCGTTTCAGCTGCTATTCAAAGCTACAGTTTCCTCAAGCTGGAACAGAGAGATGGAAAGTTTCTTCCAGCCGATATAACTTTATGAACAAAGGCAAGAAAAGAGGAGAGTTCCTCTTCTTTGTAATAACACGTGTTCCAGTCTGTCTAGGGCATGAGTTTCAGAGAGGGGACCTGAAGGAGATGAAGCCCAGGAGAAGCGTTTGGGGTCAGATCCTTGACTTCCAAGTCCATTGCCAAACACAGCTACGAAGACAGGAAGACTGCTATGTAACCAAGTATACTTGCTTGTATCAGGGATGGGATTCAAATCAGTGGGAAGAGGGGCAATTCTTTGTTAAACTGGCTGGAAAAATGGTTAACGATATAGAGAAATAAGAGACTCACATGCCTACCCAGCATAATGTACTGAATCCAGTTAAGTCTGAATGCAAGCGTTAGATGTGATTGGTAGAGGGTTCTTCAAGTCTGGCTGAAGTATTTTCTAGTGCACCTTATTTTTTATCACTTTATTTCTATGACCCTTAAGTACTGGCATAGTACAACGAAACTGGGAAAGAAAGCCCTCTACTTGGATAGCTTATATCATAGATATAAACCATAATTATATTATATTTTCATCATTTTTGATATTTTTTACAAGTTTAACATTTCTAATAACTGATTCTACCTTGCAATATTTGCATCATTTCTCAGATAAAGCACAAGACAAGACTGATTACTATCACAAATAACAAAGTAAACACTTAAGTTTAGATTGTATTTCTTCAACTGTTAGCTCGTTTGTTACCCTGAAGTCAGATGCATTTGTGAAAAAATAGAAATAGAATAATAATATCACTTCCCCTGTGTTTTAAGAAGATTTCTGGTGAAAGTAATGTATCATTATACTCATTTCTCCTCTAATTTGATAATTGTTGTTTGGAAGTCTCTATGGAGTGCTTGGTTTTCAAGGCATTCTGATCACGTATTTTTTATCTTGCATTTGTAGGCGTGTGTGGGTGTAATATTAATACAAGGTACGTTGGTTTCTGGGCAGACGTTTTTATGAAACTGCTGTCACCTAAATGAATACAAATGCTTTGGACAAAGCATAAACAGAAAATGTTCTTCAAAAAGTATGAGATAAAAATTTTTGTATTGCAGACACTTGTATTCGACTCTCAGTTTAGAGCGGAGAGCTCAGAGCATTTGAAAGCCAGCATGCCCAAACCAGTTGTTCCTGAAACGACTTCCATCCTGTTCACATCTAGTTCATCTCGTTAGGTTTGCAACGGTCACACTTTGGGCACCGCCTTGTACAGGAGTACACGCGTTAACACAGAATTCTACCTGCTCTTTAAAAAAATAAAGGAACCATAAAACGCTTGGGATATGTTGCTATTGTTCTATTTGCTAAACTCCCCTTCTTAAATTCCTCTAAGTGCTAAATTTTTTTATTTTTATTTTTTTTGGAGGTAAGATCTCTGGCTAGCATTACATCGTTTCCTGTTTCTGCCTTGCGAATCTGTTTTCGATGTTCATCTACCTTGCAAGTGTGATTTGTCACAGCATGGGGCATCATGCTTATTTCAAAGGAGACTCGGTTCATTTTTCTTTCCAGACAGTCAGTGTTTCTAAGAATCTGCTCAGCAGGGAAGGGTGGGTTCTGTGTTTCTCTGCTTCATCTGACAATTTCTGTGTTTACACAGTGAGTGACATTCAGACGGAGGATGGAAATACCCTGGCAATTTGGGTTCTTTCCAGTATTTTCTTCTTTCAGAAGATAAGTAAAAAATTAAGTGAGGTTCGAATACCTCTGCAATAACAAGTTAACAGAGATATGTGAGCTCACCAGGTGATACAGAAAGTGGACTCGGTTAAACATACAGCAAATGGCAGAATGGCAGGAAAAAGAAAAACAATATGGTAGAAAAGTATTCACTGGCTTTTAAACAGTCTTCAAAATAAAAATAAGAAGGTATACAAGAGTTAGTGAGAGTGTCAAAGGAAATGATGTAAGAGTGATAAACAATAGCATTTTAAAAAGAAAGATGAGTTACAGATGCTAACTGAATTTTAGAGTATCATAGATGGTTTGTGATAGACCTAGGTCTCTAGAATTCTAATAGGATATAATTTCACTATCTCAAGACTATTTTGACAAAGGTAATTGAAATATTTAGTCCTAACTATGTCTCATTCTAAACAAGTTTATTTGGAGAAATATATGTGAATCATAATATGTCTTAATCTCTTTAAAAAATACCTTTATTTATTTATAGATAGAGGGGAAGGGAGGGAGAAAGAGCGAGAAAAACATTGATTGGTTGCCTCTCACACGGCCCCGACTGGGATTGAATTCACAACATGGGTATGTGCCCTGACTGAGAATCGAACCAGCCACCTTTCAGTTTATGGGACAATGCCCAACCAACTGAGCCACACTGGTCAAGGCGTACACCTGAATCTCTTAATTACACAATAATTTGATCACATGATTGTTGGGATCACAGGATCCCAACAATGTTGATATGGATGCTCTCCAGAAAATATTAATATCACTTTCTAATAAAAAAACTGCCCCAAGTTGTAATACATTTAAATGATCAACCAGCAGGGCCTGTTGCTCCATACGCTAGACTGGGGACCCCCACTGAGGTATGAGTGGTAGTCATGGAAGTGACAGGAAACAGCCGCTGCCCCCCTTCCCCAGAGCCCACCCCCCACTGTGCTGCTCGCAACTCCAAGCCCCCTCACACCCGGGACAAGCTCATGCACCGGGATCTGCCATGAGCTGCCCCGCAGGAACGGGCCAGTCTTTTACCCCTGGGTGCGGGGAAACCACTCATTCTCCCCTGCGGTGCCCTTGTCCAGCTACAAGCCAGACGTGTTGAAACGCGTGACACCTGGAATGGAACGCTCCCTTGGAGCCGGGAAGAAGGCAAAGCTCTCGGCCTGTGCCTACCCCGCCCCAGATCTCTCTCCTTATGCCCGTGGGCACCTTCCCCTCCCCCCCGCCACCATGTGCGGTAGCCACCACGTGGTCAGCTTCCCAAAGCTGCAGCTGCATCAGCATCTCAGGATCAAACCACGAGGGAGACCCCTTGCTGACCTGTCACTGCAGACATGGGGCGGAGGACATGTAAGGTTGTTAGAGTCAGTCCCCAGGGACAGAATGTTGGAGAAGATCATCCAAAAGACATGACCACCAGCTGGCCCACGGGGTGCACTTGAGTGAATGGTACCTTCTCCCCCTCTCCCTGTCCTGGGAAAGTGCTCTGCGTTCACCTTCCCTGTTCTCAGAGGCTCTTGCAAGGGTACAAACTTGAGATAGAAATCTAGGTTTTGAGCGCATCTGAATTGGTAAGTGACTCAGCCCAGGTAAAGGCCTCCATATAAACTACTAAGATTCTGGCTACTGCATCAAGAAATCTTCTCATCTTGTAGCCTCCCAAGACTAGCCTCGTGAGCTGCCTGTTTTTTTAAGCCTCCCTGCCACCTGCCAATCTGGAGTGGTCTGTCTTCCTTTGGCCCGTCCCTCTTCCCCTGCAAAGGACGGCTAGTTTCAGACGTCAGCTGGGATGTTCCCCAACAGGTTATGAAGAAAAACACTGGAGAACTTCATTGGTGTAAATGAAATTTTAAACTAAAAGTCAGTAAATCATGAGTAACCTATTTGTAGTTAAACATTTTTGAGAGTATAATCTATTTGAAGGCTTAATTGCTGAGAAATGCTTCCCAAAACATCACAACTCAACAGAAACAAGTTATGTTGCTCAAAAAAATAGAGTTTAAAGGGTCATTTCAAAAGAAATAATAAATACAATGATGTTTCTTTGATTGTCAAACAACTCATTTATATGAGATAAGCTTCTTATAACAATTCATGGTACAAGGGTCCTTCCCAAGTACATGCAATAGTCATCTCATCACGGCAGTGAAGTTTTATCAAAAGGCTCGCTTTGATGTATTTTATCTCTCTAAACTCACATAAAACGACTTTAGAAGTTCAGAATAATTTAGCACTGGGGAAAACGATTAGGGTAAATTGCACTGAATTTAGAGGTCTTTTTGGAGATAAAGAATAAATGACTAATAACCAGTTAGTAAATGTCAACTGAAAAGAAAATGCAAATGTGTGAGTTAACCAACAAATACATGCAGCCATTGTCACAAGTGCGTAAAATTGACAAGAGACAGAATCTTATAATGTTAAAAATTATTTTACACACTTTTGTGTACTTCTCTCTATATATCCATATTAAAAGTACTAAAAAAAGCAATATATGTCTTGGAAAAAGTTATTCACATTTTTTTTCTGTGACCAGGCATGGCTATTTATTTATAGAAAAATATTAAGATAATGGTTCCTGTCTTTCGTGACATTACAGTTGATTAAAATATAAAACAATGAGATATTTCTGATTCTTTCCGATGCAAGGACATTACGGAGACATTAAAGACAGAGGACTCAGAGTGTGGGAGCGTGTCCTGTCTGCAGAGAGGTAGGGCAGAGAGGGTGCGTGTTCAGAGAAAGGTCTTTCATTTTATTTTCTGACTCGGAATTTGATATAAAATAACTTTAATTTTTTTTAATGTCCCAGGGAAGTAGAGAGAAAAAGTCTTATGAAAGCCCACGAATCAGAGACACACACAGTATTTGTAATGGTTACTTTAGCTGTCTATGTCTATCTGTCTGCCTGCTGATTTATACACCCTTCTATTTCTACCCTTCCACAAAAATACCCATTTGGAGTTATTCTGCTAGTGTATTTGCATCTCGTGTTTGTTTCACAGATTATTATGTTAACATTCTCCCATACTGTTAATACTTTTGAGAACATGTATTTAATATCTGCCTAATATCCAAGCTTAGAAACACATGTGATTTACACAATTATTTTCTTACTATTGAATAGTCATTAATATTTTTATTCCTTAAGATTAATTAAATTATTTCTAACAAGTTTTTGTTTGGATCTCTAATAATCAAGAGGGACTAAATGATCACAGACAGAATGGTTCTTGACATGGCTTACTCTCTTGCACTAATAACAATTTAGACCACTTTCCTCTCCTATCTACAGGGTATGTGAATGCCAGAGGACCGTTTCACTTTTAAATGTGCAGTACAGAGTGTCTCATTGGCCTTGACCTTTTCACACGTGTATCTCAGTTGTTCAGCCCAGTGCCTTCGACACAGGAGACAGTGAACAAAAATGTTTGTTCTCTCACCAGTTTCTTTAGTACAAGCCTCCACGTTGGAGATAATATAGCTAACTGGTATTTATTTGGATGACTTTTAACCAGAACACTTCCATTTGACAGCATAGTTATAAATTGGTTATAAAATCTGATTTCATTTTTTTATTTTTCCACATTTTTTATTGTCATTCAAGTACAGTTGTCTGCATATCCCACCAACCCCTCTCCACCCTAGCCCTCCCCACTTCCCTTGATCCTACCCCACTTTGCTTTTTTCCATGTGTCCTTTATACATGTTCCTGACAACCCTTTCCCCCTTTCTCCTCCATTATCCCCTCCCTAAAAGTCTTTTTGCCTTATTTCTTGAAAAATGTAAAACTAAATATTATGCTACTTTCCAAATTTAAACTGAGCAGATTTTAACGGCTGTCTAAAATGTTACATTTAATTGTACACTTCAGTTTTATGTGTGTGTATATATATGTATATACATATATATTACAACTATAGAGAGGTTTAATTCTATGTATCTATTTACATTATACAAACTGTAAATGTAAAGTGTTAATATTAAAACATTGTTTTAAATACATATGTATATATAAATATATGTATATACATATATCATATGTATACACATACATGATCATTAACTTACAATAGGGTTACCTCTAAATAAACCCATTGTAAGTGAAAAACATAAGTTGAAAATGCTGTTAACACACCTAATCTACCTGGTAAATATCGTAGCTTAGCCTAGCCCACCTTAAACTTACTCAGAACACTTAACCTTAGCCTACCATGACTTAAGAGTTTTATCTCAAGATTAATTGCTTTATTTTTCTCACCAGGAACCACACTGTTCAGTGTAAAAACAAAAGCCAGTCACAGAACAGGTTGTACTAAATACAACAAGACACGTGTACGGACAATGCGTATGCAAATGCACCGCAGACTTTCTGAAGGGTGCACTGGTAATCTGAGGGAGGGCGAGGAAATGCCCAGTGTGGGTGGAATGGACTGGAGGAAACAGGAGAAGGAAGGCTGAGATGCCTTTAGCTACTTTTGCTGGCTTTCTAAGAAAGAAACAGGTTTTCCTGTTTAACTGTGCAATAAAAACATAAGAAAAATGATTCATTCATATTTTGTTATTAATAGAAAAATAGTTTTGTGTTTAAAGTGAAGTATAAGATGATTGTGCTTTAAAATATTTATTTGTGAGGACACCAAACCGATTTATTAAATCAGAACAGACGTAATAGTTCTGTTCTCTGTGGCAGCCAGCAGGAGAGAACGTGTAATCCTTCAATGGTCTGCCTATGAATTCATCTTTAAAGAGTGTCCCCATATGTTGTTGCTTCTCAAAGTTTTGTGAAATATTCTGATGCTCTCTTTGTATAATTTTAAGTAGCAATGATCTACCTATGCCAAAGGAGAATCTCACCATACACTTACAAATAAATAGAAAACTTGGAAGTAGCTAAAATGAAAAAAAAATTAATGGCAAGGTGTCAGAGAATGAAATAAGAAATCTGGATGAGAAAAACAAATAACAATTATATACACTTGTATGTATTTGTATAAACTTGTTTCATGTAACTTATAAAGATGGGCATGATCATTTTTTGAATAATAAAGTTGTGCAATTGAATTTCATGTACTTCGATCCCACAAAAGTGCACGCAGTTCCAGTCACTGACTCATCTGAGAATATAATTTGATCAAGCATAGAAAACAAAAGGGGGAAATGTTACAGACAATGGAAGCGGAGTTTCACTGGAAATAGTGTCACATGTGATAATATTTTGGAGGGAGAATGAAAATTCAGACATTATGGAGCCTTAATAGAAAATAAACCCATACACTCATGGAAATTGGATATAATGAAATTCTATGTTTGTAAGAACATTTGTAAATAAATTTAAATGAATTCTGTTGTGTGTTTTCCATATATTCATTTTTCGAGGTGTATATCAACATAATCTATATACAACATTTGTCTTTTGTTATTTCGAGCGGATATGGAAAGAAAAAGAACATATAGTAACAACAGTGTGAAAATCGAATTTGCTTACAGGGTCCCCATCGAAACTGCACTCGGGTGCCCTAACCCAGCCGAGGGTTATCGGTAAGGAAGCTGCTCTCCATCCCTCTGGGTGAAGGCAGGGGACAAACCACCTGGCAACTGAAGGGATCCTGGTTTGGGGGTAATTCAATGATTGAATTATCATTCAATCAGGCTCGAGACAGAGAACTCCTCCTCTCACATATTCGGTGCACAAACCCCTCCTGGAGAGAGCACTGAGCTGACCCTTTTTATCCACCGTAGGTCCTGCTGACTCGAAACCTGCTCCTCACAGGGAAACCTTTGCTCATCGCCTGCACTTGGTGCCTCTAAGCCTCCAACGAGACAGATGGACGAGGGTCCGCTCGGAGACAGGACCCTTGCCGTGGAGTCCTCAAATGCTAAAATTTTTCTTCCTCTATTTCTCTAAGTGTTTTTCTTTTGCTCTTTCTCCTCTGGAAACAAAAGCCCTTCTTTCACTTCCTTTTTCTGCAAGTTGAGACTTCAGTTGCCCATTAGAAAGACCTAGATGGACTCATGGACATGGACAATGGTGTAGTGGTTGCTGGTGGCGGGGGTGGGGGGGGACAGTGTAAGGGGACTAAATGGTAACAGAAAAAAACACAAAGATTAAATAAAAGAAGAAGAAAGGCAGACCTAGATGGACCTTCCTGAGATATATGACATCTTATCTAGACTCCCTGAGGATGAGAAAGTATATCTCTTTAAAATCATAAATTTCTTTCTAGATAAAACACTCCCTTCAATGAAATAAAGAATTTCTGGCAAAAGTATCCAACAAGGAAGACCACAGTTGACCCCCAATGCCACAGTGCCTGTGGGGCCCCAGGTTTTCCAACCCACAGCTCACATGCAGAGAGATCCTGCTGGTCCAGCTCCCTCTGTTCAGAATCTTGGAACAGACAATTTGATAGCTTTGAGGGGCTTTTACAAAGTGCTCACTCTGTAAAGTGCTTCCTCTCTTGGAATAAAAATAAGTCTTCACTCATGTACATGAATAAAAAATTCTTATTGAAACTGTCAGTTATTCTGCATTTTTGAAACACTTGAATTGCTTCATGTTTCAAGTGAGATAAAGACATTTACAAAATCCTATTCAAAACTGCATTTTAACAAACAAATTACCAGTGTGGGTTTTTAGGACTCTTATGTGAGTCCAACTTAAATTAGAAAACCGAAGAGATAAAGGCCAGTGAGTCATACAATGAACCAGCACTGAAATTTATAATTTAATTAAGGCATACAAGATTCTTTTATGAAATGGTCCTCTTTCTTTTCAATATAAGAATTAAAAAACATAGATTCAATGTTTGCTCAATAAAATGAGATGAACAGGTGAGTAAAACTCATTAAAAAGCTCTGTAACTGTAAGAGGGCATTGTGATGACTTTTACTGTTTTCCCTCTAATTTATATTATTTCTATGAATGAATAAATCAACCTATTAGAAAGTAAATTTTAATAAAAATGTTACAGAAAAGATCAATGCATTTTAATTTTTGGCCCACTAGCGTGTAGCAGGATGAGAATAGCATGTTCATCTACCTGAGGTATAAGAAAATTTTGCTTTTTGGTGTTTTGAAATGTAGGTATAATAACAGACTCCTATTGTAGAGGTGACTCACTGGAGAGTATTGATGGAGCTCCAGAGGAGTGTCACTTGCAAGTGACTCGCAAGTCACACACATGGGAATTAATAGGCACATCTCATCTGTAGCCTGTAGTCTAATAATTGCATGCTTATTTTCTGTGTATCTATGCTTGTCAGTTTGTATAAATATATGAATATGTATGATATATATGCAGATATAATAAATGCATATGTGCATGTAACTCTGAATCTTCTTTGAGACCATTGAGACTAACCACCTTGATTCCACAATATACCGATTCCAGTCAGCCTACCAGAAAATGTCTATCACTGCTCATTGTGGAGATTTGATTTTCCCTTAAGATGCATCTTTTAGCTGTCAGTTGCTCCTGTCATCTGATGGAAGCTGCTGTTCAACTTCTGAAAACTACCCATTATACCTTCAGGGACTCATGGTCATCACCCAACACTCATAGTCTAGTGCTCTCCTCTGAACGTTTTCCCACTGTCTTGGTTCAGGTGAAACTCGGATCTCCCTTAGGGAACTGCTACCCTGGGGTCCTTGAGTGATGCCTGTTTTCCGTTACACATTCTGCAAATGAAAGTCCCGGAGGCAGGGCTGGTAAGACTCATGCCCCTCACCGCCATTCTCAGAATGTTTTTCGTCTCTGCTCACTAAATTACGTGCATCCTCCATGTCATGACACCAGATTGTATCACTCACTATGAATCCTTTTGGCCGCCATCTACACAAGGACACATGACTGAGTAACCCAGGGGGTTCCTGGCAAGATACCCTGTCCCTCCTCTACTCTCTACTGTTCTGTCCGTCCTGTCATCACCCCTGCCTTCCAGCTCACTATCCCTCACTCGTAGAAGAGTTTGCACTTGCCACGCAGTAGGACGTGAATATTGCCCTCATTGCTGATTACTTAAAAACCCATGTATCTAACCCATCGGATACTTTGTTACTCAGTTTGTTCACCCCCCAGCTTTCCAATGATCATTTCCATCACTCTACTCAGTCCATCCCCACAGACAATCGATCTCACACTTTATCGTCAACGTCTTCCACGCCCCAATGTCCATGTCGAGCATGCTGCTCTGCAGCAACACTTTCTCTCTTCCTTCCAGTTTAATTTTGTCAGTAACCATTTAGTGCCCACACCGTTAGTTCCCTCAATTATTTCAAATCGTTATTTAAATGTCACGTTCTCTGCGACTTTCTTTGGCTACCCTGTACAAAATTGCAGCCCTCCCCCTACCTGGAGCT